>CAWYPQ010000525.1:0-104703 GCA_963965965.1 Trididemnum nubilum | reverse complement strand
CGTCTCTCATGGCTCGGTTTCTGTTTCTACCCGGTTTGAAAAGCAAGTTAAATCTGCTGTCAAACAGTGCTTTTCCGCTGTGGAACCACGTGTTGTTTACTCTACCAACGAGCTTCTCCCCGCTACCAACAAGGACGTATTGCCTGCTTTACAGAAAAGCAACGTGATTTATCAATTCTCATGCCACTGTGACAGTCGGTATGTAGGCCGTACTTCCCAAAGGCTGCAGGACAGAATCAAACAACATGTCCCCAAATCTATCCGTTTTTGCTCTTCTTCCCAAAAACGCTTACTTCCTGCTCGTTGGTGATAATCTTCCACCCAGACTAATACCCAGTCTCTTGCTTCTGATTCAGCCATTGGACTTTATCTTTTACAAAAATCCTACCTGCGCTCAACATTATGATGACAGCAGATTTTCTATTCTTGCCCAAGGCCGCTCACGTTTTCATCTATGTGCTCTTGAAGCCACTTTCATCAAAACTTCTAACCCCGCCCTCTGCCGACAAAAAGAATTCGTATACAGCTTAAATATTGTACACTAATGAGGCATTCTCATTGGTCCTTTTCCAGCCAATCACGGCTCGACTTTTTCCTATAAATAGCCGCTCATTTTTTTGCGCTCTCCATTCTGACGATTCTTCTTGACAAGTGTCAGACGAAAAGCTTCGAAGATATGAACATTTTAATCAAGGCAAGTAAAATTTTTGGACTTTAAAGCCAATTAAAAAAATTAAAATGTTCATTCCTTTTTTTACTTACAAATCACGTTTAAAACGTAACATTTTTTGATAAAGGCTTGGTTCAGGTGAAGGGAAGCAAGGTAGGCTACATTGCCTGCCGCAATATATTTAGCAGTGAATAATAATTCATTCGAAGATTTACTTTCCTTTGAGATCTTTGTTTTGTCATAAAAATAACCAGTTTTAACATTACATGTACAACCAGGGGGCCGAGGGTCTTCAATTCAAATTCAATAATTTGTTCAGTAAACATTTCCCCTCGATATATATGGGTATATTTACGCTATATAATATATATACGGGTATATTTACGATATATTTACGCTCACCAAGTTAGTGGTTTGAGAACTCTTGGTTTAGGAATCTCTTGACTATGACCCTTGTCTTAGCCTTTCTCAAAATTTGAATTCGCTCACTTTTTTAGTTTGAGCACTCTGAGATAGTGCGATGTGGATAGAAAATTTTAATTCGAATAACGTTGGGGTCTCTTATTAAAACTTTCCATTGCGTAGAGCTCCATACGTAATGTTTTGCGATATTTTGTATTTTTTGGCAATAATGGGCTAGAATTCGGTATTAATTTCTATGATTGGTTTCAAATTTAAAGTTGTGCAGACCAAACTTGCAATGTTAGCAGTAAGTAGGCTTAGCTTGTAAGATTTCCGTAAGAGGTAGAAGAATTGATTAGTGGTAGATTTTGAAGGTTTCAAGTAGCGAATTAGTTGCCTACTGGGTAATGGTGGTCGGTAAGTTGTCGGCGAAAAGTTTTGGAGTAGCCATATTGCACTGGAAGACAAATAGCCTAGAAACGGTAAAGGGGGCCGATTCCAATTAATTAATTTTTTTGTCTTTGTTTTGGCTAATGAAAACAAAATTGACCTTTGTCGCCTAAAGAGTCCCTTGAGCAAGGACGAAACGCGTCGCGACGGCTCAATTCCATTTATTGTCATATTGTCATTAAATCATTATTCATATTGTGAAACAATGTCCCAAGTGCTCTTGTTCTGAACCCCCTTAACTGAATTTGATTTACGCTCACCAAGTTAGTGGTTTGAGCACTCTCGGTTTAGGAATCTCTTGACTATGACCCTTGTCTTAGCCTTTCTCAAAATTATACTCGTATATACATATTTTGTAATTGGTCTCGTAAAAACTGGCAAGGTGGAGGTGGGTTGTTGTTTAAAGTTGGTATTATAGATGATTTCTACTGTAATCATGTTATTGCATTACGTTTATAAAAAGGTTAGATGAAGGCCAGAAGTGGCAACTTTTAGACAAAAATCTTGAATCTCTCCCGAGTTATAGATTTTAATTGATTAACAAAAATTTGAATTAAGGGGGCCCGCGCCACCTGGTTGTCAACATTAATATTATTGTTAATTACTGTAATTGTAGGCAAGAATGATAAAAGAAACTGAAATTTAATAAGCAATAGGCTTCGTTGTCATCTTTTTTATTATTGGTGGCATATAAATTGGGGGGCCTGCCCCCCTCCTTGGCTACGCCTATAACTTCTGGCCTGTCAATTCGTTTTCTTTCCTGGCTTGAAAAATAATATATGGTAGTAGCCAAGCCATTGTAAACCTTATTTTTAAAGGCGTTGTGTGAAAGCTTTAATGGGAGATTGAGGGAGAAAAACGCTGTGTAGATAGTTCTTTTTAATTTCGCTTTTACATTTCGTGCGGCTGGTACAAACGGCTAAGCCCTGAAACCATTCAAAGCCATAGCAAGGGATTTGAGGGTCCGGACGCAAATATTTTTGAGTTGCTACTACTAAAACATGACCGTGCTTAGGTGAATGTGGAATCAGAAGAAAGTATGTGCCTGATAATGAAATGCTATACAGTTACCAAGGATGGCTTATGATATACTAAGTTATATGCAGTATAGCCCCGATACAACTAACAAGACGTTACTTGAGAACGACAGCTATAATGCTTTAAAAATACGTGAGCAACTATTGCCAAGAATTTGTTTCGAGATATGGAGCGACGTTTATTTACCCTAATTTGTGCAATGTTTTTTTTTTTACATATTTAATTAAACAGTCATTTTAATTATATACAAAAATATACAGGGTTGGCCTAAAAAAATTGCATCCTTTGACAAAGTGTCATAACTTTTTTTTGGAATAAGATAACATTTAAAAATTTTTACCATTTCTTTACGACAATATATTGCGTAGCTGTGTAAAATTTTATTAAAAATTTCCATAAAATAAAAAAATTACAGGTGTTTAAATAGTGCGTATCACAAACTGCAATTGCATGAAAATTAACACGGCACAAATAGTAAAGCGATTGTTCATTCGTTCAATATTTTTCGATGTGTTGTCCGTATTCTGCAATCACCAACCGCACGCAAGATCGAAACCCATCGATGGCGTTATTGATTACCGCTAGGGGCAATGCTTCCCACCCTTGAAGAATAGCTTCTTTAAATTCTATGGTGTTTTCAAATCTTCTTCCGCGGTAAACATTTCGCTCCAGAGCGCTCCAAACGCAGTAATCGACTGGATTAAGATCTGGACTGTTAAGAGGCCACATGTTTGCCTGCAACAATGTTAAGTATCGTTGTTGATTCAAGAATCTAACCGTCTCATTTGCAGTATGAGAACGAGCCTCATTTTGCATAAACACATACGGCTGATATCCAGTAAGTCAATCCATTTCGGGTATCATCGACGCTAACAGCTTTTCGCGGTATTAAGCACCTTTAATTGTCGCCCCAGGTTCAACGAAGAAAACAGATGATTTGCCAACTTTTGATACGGCAACAGACACCATGAGGCTCATAGGAAAGCCACTGCCTTCCACGTACAAGCGTTTGTTTTCTATTGTAGACTTCTTGTAGGCACTCGGAGCATAAGTGCGATCGTTTTGGACATTTAACAGTTGAGTCACCTTGAAAGTTTTTTCATCACTGAAAAATGCCGTTTCTAAGACTTGTTTCGTAAAAACACGAAGAAGGTTTGGGCATCGTTCAATACGCTTTTCTTTTGTCCTAGTGTCGATTCGTTGACCTTTCATTTTCTTGAAAGGCTGCAACTTCAGGTCTTCTGCAATTATTCTTGTGATCGAAGTACGTGGAATATCCATCATCTTTGATATCTCGTTGGGCGTAGCATGTGTTCCAGGTTAATCTTCTAGGCTTGATATTAGCTCTTTGACTGCATTGATGTTATTTTCAGTCCTGCTACTTTTATGTCTCCCTGATCCTTCTCGCCTTTTAACGTCACCTGTTTTATCTTTTTTTTTTAAGCAAGTAGCCCACATTAGGAAGACACCAATTTTTTTCAAGATGATCTTTAATGATTCTTTTTGCCCCATAACCAAACTTTTGTCGAAGATACTTAATTATGACTTTGTCTTCTTCCGAAAACTACTTACAAACCATTACGAATTTTATAACATTACCTACTTAAACCAATCCTGTGAAAATTGAATAATTTTAATTAATTAACATACCTGCAGAGAGCAATAAGGAAAGAACCTCGTGGATCTTATGGATAAACCATGCAGTTAAACTGAAAACTGAGGCTACTAACCTCTCGGGTCAATATCATTAACACCTTCCAGCGCGGTCACTTACCACTGTGGAGCTTGGTATTTCAAAGTTACTATAATTTAAAAAAAGATTTGTTAGCATTCAGGCATTGTTACGTCACAATGAGTTCAGAAAGGCCAATTATAAAAAAAAGTTATGTTACCTGCAAGAAACCTCTGAAAGTACTTTGTGAAAAGAGATTGCTGTCTTCAATGTTTAAATGGACGTCATTTTATAACTTCTTGGAATTTCATTACAAAATTTTAAACAGCTACGTAATACTGTATATTGTTGTAAAAAAATGATAACAATTTTAAATTGTTATCTCTATGCAAAAAAAAGTTATGGCACTTTGTCTAAGGGTGCAATTTTTTTTGGCCAACCCTGTATATACAAAAAAACACGTCCAAAATTAATTCTGCAAAAATTTTTGAATATTTATTATACCATAATTTGCGCAACGTTTTTTTGATAAACGTTTACTTACGCCAAACGTTTTCGCTGATTTAATTACATAATTGTTTTAGTAAAATAAGCAAAAACTTAATTATAAACAAAAGAAAAAAACACTCTCAAAAATGAATAGTCAAAAAAACTGCGCAGATAATAAAGCGTTCCAAAATTATATAGTCAATAAAAAACTGCGCACAAAATAAACCGTTGCAAAAATTCAAAGCAGACACTTTTGAATAATTGCTAGTGGAGCGTGACGAAGCGATCCTGGCTGCTTTTGGATGCGCTTCATGTTTCCAGCTACTAAACCATTCTCAGCAGCCAAGAGCGCTCAAAAATCAACCGAGACCGTTGCGTCCCGCTCCACTAACAAATGGTGTCTGCTTGGCATTTTTGCAACGGTTTATTTTGCACGCAGTTTTTTTTACTAATTATTTTTGCAACGAGTTATTTTGAGAGCAGTTTTTTTGACTATTTATTTTTGCACGTGTTTTTTTTTTGTTTATATATTTTTGCATATTTAATTAAAATTGCTATTTAATTAAATGTGCAAAAAAGCATTGCACAAGTTAGCAGAGGTGGGCAGTAACTAGTTACTATAGCAACTAGTTAATGTAACTAGTTACTTTTTTAGTAACTGTAACTTAGTTACTTTTTCAAAAAAGTAACAAAAGTGGGAACTAGTTACTATTTGGAGACATTAAAAAGTTACTAGTTACAGTTACTTTTAGTTTTGGTCCTGTTAAAAAAGATTCTTTAATTGTTAGAATTTGGTTAAATGAAACACTTCTACGTAATCCCTGTTGATGCTACGGATTACGGATTTTTCATTGTGTACTAACGTGGCAACTCTAACCATGCTGTGAGAAGATATTAGAACGTTTTTAAATTAAAGACCTTCTTTTAATTATCTAATAAGTTACATTCTAATATCTTTCCTGCATGGATTGTTTTGATTGTGTAATTTTTACCAATAGCGTGTAGTGTTCGTTCAGCAGATAACGTTGTTGTTAATAGAGCCGCCTTACCCCTTTTGTTGCTTTTCATTTTGAAAAGACATTTTGAAACACAAAGACAGCATGGGCAAACACAATTTGAAACCCAAACGTTCTGGTCTCAGCGATGAACATTTTGAGATGCTTGCTTTCTTGAAAGGCAATTAAATAAAGTGCATCAATGTGTTACGTTACATCGATTTTGTTATAACAACAGCAACAATTAGTCATAAGCAGCGTGTGCAGAGGCACCACATGAAAATTAGAAAATGATTGGAGAAAGAAATTTGTTAATACCGGTTCCAAAGTACTACATCAACATTTTCGTAACTTAATTCGTACCAATAACTAGAATGTGACATCGTAAGCGATATCCGGGGAGTTGGCAAAAGTATCTAATTTTACTGAACTAAGCGTGTTTATGATTGTTGATAGTCAGATCTGAAATACTCTGCTTTTGAATTTCATAATGTTCCATTAAATTAATCAGGTTTGTGGTTAACTGCTTTCAAAATTTTGCATTAAATTCCCATCATTGCTTTCTATAATTGAAAACACGATTAATTAGTAAAGTTCTAAAAACTATAGGATATCAGCAAATTAACACAAATATATTGTCGACCACTAACAAGCTATTCTTGCCGTCAACTAATGCGTCTTCTCTGTACGAACTTCGATTGGTTATGTGTCTTTGTTCAGATGAAAGCTACAAATTATTGTCCATTTTAATCGTGTTGACTGATGAGGGCATCAAAATGACAGCTTAGAGAAAAAGCTTTCGGCATAAAATGATCGATTTAGTAAATTCTCAGACAAGAATGACAATTGGGAAACCATAGCGCTTACATAAGTTATACACTGAAAATTTGGAATGCGATTAGCTTACAGGGCCCATTTGGCATGGTCTTTTCAATGTGGTCCACCAAATTTTGTTATCTTTAATCTTGGATTCATATTAGCCTATTCAATAGATTTAATTTGTTTAGCTTTTGTTGTTAACGGGGGAAGGTGTCAACATAATTGGAGGACCTCTATAGTATGGCATCCCAAAAATTTTTCATGTTATTGTATTACCTAGGTTAAAAATTTTATTTTTCTGTAAGCTTGAGTGGTTAAAATTTTTGAAAGACATATTTGAGGAGGACTACCCAATCAGTGGCAATTGAAATTAGTCATAACTTTATCTTTCCTTTCTATTCTTAGTCTTTCTTAAGCTTAGCTTAAATGGTTGAAAAGTTTAAAATTTTTAGGATCTATTTGAGAGACCCCCATTTTGGTTACTCCAAATTTTGTCATATTATACTTTTTTGTTATATTTACCTATTCTAAAATTACATGCATTTAGCTTACGTGGATAAGAACCATTAATTTTAGCAGTGCTGTTTGAGGAGTACCTCTCCAATGTGGTACCCTAAAGTTTTGTCAAATTTTGTCTTTTATACACATTTGTCTATCCTGAAAATTTCATGTGTCTAGCTTAAGCAATTAAAAAGTTTAAATTTTGGCATCCTCGTTTTAAGAGGACCACCCATTATGGTACCTCCAAATTTTGGCATATGATGCATCTTTTACATATTTTTACCTATTCTGAAAATTTTGTTAGTCTAATTTGAGTAGTTTTGAAGTTTGAATTTTGGCGGCTATGTTTAAAGAGGACCCCCTCATTTTTTTATTACCAAATTTTGTCACATTTTTTTTTATGTTTGCCTACCCTGAAAATTTTGTGTGTCTAGCTTAAAAGGTTAAAAAAATTAAATCTTGGCGACCTTGTTTGAAAGTGACCCCCTCATTCTGGTATCCCCAAATTTTATCAAATTTCATATTTCCCTTCTATTTACTGACCTTAAAAATTTCATTGGTCTAGCTTTGAAGATAAAAAAAGTTTAAATTTTGGAGGGCCCGTTCGGGGGGGGACCCCGTCGTGGCACCCCCGATTTTAGGCGGATATCAGTACTTTGGGATATCTATAATAGCTCATAGCATGATCCATGTGCGGTTTGTGGTTTAAAGGTTTAAAAGAAGATAGTGATAGAAGAAGAAAAAAGAAAAAAATTTATCCACGGCGAAATAAATGAATATGACCATGATAAAGGTCGTAAGTAGTATGTTCAAAAACCACAAACTTTTTGCTGTTAATGTTGGTAGTTACCGAGATATACCGGTTTAAAATTGTCCACTTTTTGCTGATTTTTGGCCTCTGAAATCGCGATCACGTGACTGTGCGCCTTCGAACTTGGTGCGCATACGCTGTTTCTATCTGCTCTCAATTTGTGCTCATATTTCAACGTTCCACGTTTAGCAAATTCATAGCTATAAGCAAATTAATAAATTTTCGAGACAAAATTGGTATTGTTTCTCAAATTTAAAGTTTCTAAATCACGATCACGTGACCTAGGTTCCTCAAAATTGGCATACATGATGCTTTTAATTATTGTCATATTATATCCAAAAATTCAAATTCCGATGTTTAACAATTTTTTAGTTATAAGCAAATCAATAAATTTAGCTGCTCATTTATCAAAATGGCCAAGTAAAAACAAAGATCCTACGCGCGCGAAGTCACAATTAAATTTATTAAGAGTAACTGTAACTAGTTACTTTTTCAAAATTATATCTGTAACTTAGTTACTTTTTTGCCAAGTAACTGTAACTCAGTTAAGTAACTGTAACTCAGTTACTTTTACTAAGTAACTTACCCACCGCTGCAAATTAGGGTACACAAACGGCGCTCCTACGTTTTGACCATTTGTGGGTTTTTTTTAGGTGGGCCACGGTAAAATGCCTCTAATGCTTTCTTCATTAATACGGCCCTGCTAAGATTCTCAGGTTACTTTTTGCATTTAAATAATTTATGTTAAATTTCACAAAGTATTTTTTGGCGGCCGAAACTTATGCGCTCATTCATTAATAGGCATTAGATGCAAGACTATGGAGAAATTTTACATGCACTGAAGCGTAAAGAAAAGATTGGCTTAAAATTAGAATTGGGAAAATGTGGAGAAACCAAAGTTTTTCTAACTTTTACGGTATTTTCTTTGTTCAAATTGCTTGGAAAATCTGATTGTGTTATCAATAAAAGTGACAAAAATAGCTATGTTTCTGAAAAAAAAATCTAAAATTTTTCAAGGAGGGCATGGGGACTTATTCCCTTTACCACAAAACCCAATTTTTTCCAAGAAATTGAGTTTGCAAGTACCGTACCAAATTTTATTTTAAAAATTTTAATTTACAGTATTTTGCAATACTTTTAGATAACAATATCATAGTCGCTATGCAATAATAATAAACTGTGATAATATTTAAAAATTTCTCTGAAAAGAGTGGAGTTTTCGGTCATTATGCGGATGGAGACCAAAATAAAGGTTTTTACCGCAAAATTAGTGAAGTTTTCGGCCGGATTATGGTTTCACACTATAAAATGGTGTCACCCCAAAATGGTGACACCCGGGGTGGGCTGCCCACCTTAGCGACGCCACTGCTAGCTGCCTAGATTTGACTAAATACAGTATATTAAAATTTTGCCTGGCACTGCATTTAGTTTCCCTAAAGCAGATTTGTAAACGGGCCGACTAGTTCAGGCCCGAACCCCGCCCGAACCCAAAAATACAAGCTGGAACCCGGCCCGAACCCGAAAACTTATTTGAAGCCCAAATCATGCCCTAAAAAAAACGAAATTTAAGTTAAGTATAAAAATTTAGCAATGTTGCCAAGTTATTTTGATTATATTTTTGTGCACCTAAGACTAAAAGCACGTCTCAGGCCCGAATTAAGCCCGAAATTTTTGTCAACTTAAGGCCCGAACCCGGCCCGAACCCGACCCGAACCCGAATCCGATCCGAAAAGCCCGGCCCGACTTACAACTCTGCCCTAAAGGCTAACAATCATAGGTGAGCACAAATACGTTAATCGTTAATCCGTTAGTAACGAAGCTAACTTTATCATTAATGCGTTAATTCGTTAAAAAGTTTTTTTATGTTAACGGACTAAATTAACTTCCGTTAAGTTTCGTTAAATTCCGTTTAGGTTTTCGTCGTTAACTTCTTGCGCCATTCATTCATCGTACCGCTACAAACCACTTTGCACTGGTAACACTAGCTGCGTATTAGCACGAGTTTTATAGAAAAAGCGAAGAAAGGAGAGCTTTTTTGTTGCAAATAGTAAGCTGCAGCCTAATAGGTGTATAATTTATCGCTGTTTGCAATTTCCAAAGATTTTCCCATCGCGGCTTCGTCACTGCATTTGAACCTATTTTTATCTTGAATGTAGATTAGACGATAAAATGTAACTTCCAAAACAAAAAAGAACAACATTTAGCAACAAATTTTTCTTTACAATCAGCCCAACCGTGTCATTTTACGTATTCTAGAAGTGAGTGAATAAAAAGAAATGTAAATTACACTCAAAATGTTAATGAATAAACGGACTTCATTAACTTCCATTAATTAAAGCAGAAAATAACGAATTAACTTTAACGAACAGAACAGAACAGAAATGATTTATTTAGTGGATCAAGACAAAATTCGACGGCATAATACATTTACTCGGATACATTCAGACTATCCTAGTTCCACAGAAGGCTGCGAAGGGACCCAGAAGATTAGACGCTGAAGCATCTTCAAAGAATAACTATGCTGCAAGAGCAACACTAGCGAAAAGAGTTTCGAAACATAAAAAAAAAACTGAGTGTGCAAGCATCGTTCATTGTAAAATAACGTAAAAAATATTAACAAATAAATATTATTGCCAATTATCCTCGGTATTTCTCGAGAAGTGAGTTTTTAAAGTTACCTTTAAATTTATTAAAATTTTGATCTCTAATGTTAATAGGAACAGAATTCCAAATTTTGGCGCCATGGTATTTGATAGACTTTTGGCATTGTGACAAGGAGAATTTTGGAATATCCAGGTTTTTCTTAGTTGAAGATCGGGTACGACGACTGTGGATAGAAGAAACAGGAGAAAGAAACGAGGAGATACAGGGAGGAAGAGCTTGTTTGGAATGTTGGTACATCATTTTTTCAACTTCAAATGTGTACTGATCAACAATTTTTAAAATGCCTAGTTTATAAAAGTGAGGAGTTATCGGGCTCCGGTAATTACAGTTAGAAATAATGCGAATGCAGAAGAATCTGGCGTTTCTTTTTCTTGTTTTTCTTGTCTCTTCGAATTAGACATTTTCAGTTTGCCGAGATTTTGCATAATTCTGTCTTTATCAAGAGCATTCCGCAATATTATGATAATAGGGCGTGTAATTCTCTTATGCTGATTATCATAAATAGGCCTTTGCGGTAAGCGGTGTATATCAACCAGTTATATAGAATTTAGATCAATATCTAGCCCTTTTTTAAAAACTTCATACAACTTCATTTGAGTTTGGAGTTTATTTTCCCATACAGTATCTGGTAGTTCTTCGACGCCATGAACTAACAGGTTAAGCCTTTTGTTGTACGATTATTGTCGCAACGCTTCTCTCCTAGCATTTTCAGCTATTTTCTCCTAGCAATTTACCCTGTCGCGAATTTCATTAAAGTCGGATAGCTTCACTACATTATCAAGTGCCTTGGTTAAGTCGTTAATTTTTTCATCTTGCTGAGCCAATCTACGATCAATTGTCAAAACTCTTGATTTTCAAAGTTCAAATTTATCTTCAATACTTTTAACTCTTTCGGTTAAAACTTTAATACTTGACAAAACTGCATCGATTTTCTTCTCCATATTGAAATACTAGGAATTTGTAACTGCAGAGATACAAAGTTTTACTCAAAACCAGATTTGTACCGTTTTTGTGCAGCTTATCGCACCGAACTTGCTGTTTACCTAGCAGCTGCTCAAAAAGCGTCTGAACGCCAGCGTTGTTTCTGCAGAATTATATAAAAAGCAGAATGATATGAAGCTAACGGGGGTATGAAGTGTGTTAACGGACCAGTGGTTACGAAGCTAACGTTTTGCATTGACTTGCCCACCTATGCTAGCCATAGTAAACTATTGTTGTACCTCGGCCAACTCAAGTTGACTAGTCTAGGGCTTTTCCGCATTTAACCTTGCCAACAGCCTACTCTTTGCACTGATAATACGCAAAACCCTTTAAATATATTATTTATGTCATTTCCAAACAAACTGCATCTGAAAAAATTCCATCAGTGATTTAGTAGGTCATTGATATGACAGCTTATACAAGCTAGCAAAGTTGAGCAATTGCTCGCGAAACTTGCTACCGGTTGCAACCTTTTACCAGCTTTCACAAGTTGTTGAAGACGACAAATTTTGGTTGCTTCGCGTTCAGTCTACACGCACCTTTAAGGCTTTTTATGTGATGTAAATGAGAACTCAAACGGTCTAAACAAAATCTTCACCATTACCGACTAAATGAATAGCATTTTTAGTCGTAGGAAATAATGCGCCGAGTGTTTCATCGAACGTAGTCCTATTTTTTCTGGACCAAAATTCAACGAATAATGTGGTCTCGTAGAGGGCCAAATTAAACTCTGTGTGTAAATGAACATACAATAATAATAATCAATGCGTTAGTGAAATTTAGCAGTTGTCATCGTTTTGAGAGAATTGCAAGCAACTAAAACTCCCCATAGAACAAGACTAATCATATCTTTATAAAACCAAGTAGTAAAAGTACTAATGCTACTTGACAGTCGGTTTCTGACACTCCCTTCTTACTTGTACAAAATGCACAAATTGCACATACACACTAGACAGTTGATTTTGATGCGGATGTTTTTCGTTATCGTCAAGAGATACAGTTCGAAATCGGTTTTGTTGAAGAAATGAGAACTACTTGTGGTGAAAACGAGGTGCCCCAAACCTTTTTCCACAATGCAAAAATACGTTCTAATCCGTGTGACTCCGTATTATTGGCAACCCTGCTTGTAGCAATTTTGTGACATCACAAAAGGCGTGCTGTAGATCAGTACTGGTAGCCTAGGTTTATAGGTTCAGATTTGGTGATAGCTAGGCTACTCACTAATACTAGCTGGTAATCGCGTTTGTTAGTTTGCAAGAATTTCTGCAAAATTTTGCCTTTTGTAACGTCACAAAATTGTGAAATGCGGTTTGCCAATGGTACGGAGTCAAACGGATAAGCAGTATGTTTTCGATTAAGGGTAATTGTGAAAAAAGGTTTGGGGCACCTCTTTGTTACCTCAAGTAGTTCTCATTTCTTCAATAAAACCGATTCCGAGCAGTATCTTTTTAACAAAAAGTGCGATAGTTACAATTCGATAAATAGCAGATCCGCAAAGACGCTTTTTTGCGATATTCCCTAAAAATGCTGGCATTTAGTAGGACAAATGATTTATTGGCTATCTGGTCACAGACCACAGTGTAGTTCGTGCACTGCAAGTTGGACACAAAATACATCAATGCATAGCAGAATAAATTTTGCTACAACAGTAAACAGTAAAATTGAGAATTAAATTTATAGTGCGGTTAGAATTGAACTAATAAATCGAACCAGATAATAAATAAGTTTGAAAGATAATTTACTTATGGAGTTATACTCGTCGAAAAAATACGCGTAACGTGAATCGCATTGTGCATCATTTACTTAACATGTATTTATATGAAAAGTTTATTTTCAAAACAGCTTCTGTGCATTTTAGTACCTTCGAGAAAATCACAAAAAACGTATTGGATTTGTACGCATGAACGCTATTTAAAGTTTTTGGTGGCTATAAAAGTGTAACCGCCTACTACATTAAAAAGACATGTTTGGTCAGATCTCGCATGTTTCAAATCATTTTTACTTAAATTTTTGTAACTTAAAAAATGTGGATGTATAAGCGATTTTGAAAAAAAAAGCAGAAAAAAAAATTCTAAATTGCAAAAAATGCGCTTGTTTATTTGAGACAGCAACAAATATTGTCACAAAACAACAAATGCAGAATAGCAAAGTGTTTTGCTGTAGTTACAATATTCCTGCGGGTGTGGAATGGTCTCCCCGTTGTCTTCTTTGTACACTTTAGTAGCAACTTCACTGTCAGTGTTATCTTCTTTGGAAGGATTTGTTGGGTTGAGGTTTAGAATAAACTTATCACTTTATTACCAATATCATTCCATTTAGTGCCACTACGTGCAAAAGCAAAAAACGTCTGGCTTTTTATGGCATTTGATTTTTATCCTTTTAAGGTTTTCCATAAATATATTACTTTTTAATTATTCAATGCCGTAGGTTTTTCTCTAATCTCGTTCGAGACTATATTTCCTTGCTAACTAGATCTCTTTTAACATTTAAGGTATTTTGTTTCACTCTTGCATCCATTCATAAAAGTATTCACTATTCAACAAGCTAAATTTTTGCGAAAATATAAGAAACGCTCTTACAATAACTCGATCGCCGCTTCATCACGTGACACTATAGCAAAACACTATTGGTTAATATGGATGCAAGCTGTTCTGGAAATCAACTTCGGTGGCGTTCAAGCAGTTTTGGAAAAGACGCTATTTTCATCGCTAATTTTGAAGTAGACAGAAGCGGTTTTGGAATAAAACATTTGGTCGGCTGGAAGTAGAGATCAAAACCAACCGAATGAGATTCTAAACTCAATTTTGAAAAAATAGCACTCGAGCTGTATTGGAAATGAGCTCTTCATATACCGACGTATAGCATGTTGCCCGTGCAATAGGATATGTCATTACTGCGTATGTATTATTTCCGAGTTCATAAACACCAGTTCTTAATCGCGCGATCATCTTTTCTGTCAAAGTTGGATGAAATGATAAATTTTCCTGTGGTATCTCTACACGAGAAATTATTTTAGTGGTTGAGGGCCGAGCGTGTGATGAAAGCACTGTCAACTTCAGAGCTATAAGAGCCGGGACAGAAGTGTACAGAAGCTGAATACTGTATGCCATCGTGCTTTAATTTTAAAACCTTACCTTATTTTAGTCGATAGTAATTTAAACTATTTCTTATTACCTTTTATTTCTGTAGAAAATGCGACAAGGAATTTCACTTTTTAGTGTAACTTTTGAGGCTAAGTATCTAAGTAGTTTCTAAAGCGCTGGTTTGACCGAACAGCATTTCAAAATGCTTGTTTTTGAAGGGAGCATACTAACAACTAATCGAATTGTTATTTGCTTACTTATTTACCATTTAAGCCAGCTAATGCCGATTGTAAATTGTTCCAAAACTTTAAAAGCTTGAATTGCAACTTTCGTAAATAAAGTTGAAATTTCACCATTGGGTACTGTATTTGAATGCCATCGTTCCTTTTGCTAGATATTTTCCTAAAGTAGCGGCAGCGGCAGCGCCGCTACTTTTTGGTTTTAAGTAGCGACAAGCGGCAGCGCCGGCCCAGCTATGTATGCACGTAGTCCAAGTTGCTCAAGTGCTTGTAGTTGCAGATGACAGTCAAAATAACGCGGTAGCAGTAAAAAGCTTTATACATTTTTCATACTCCGCAAATTTTAAGGTTGCTTTCAATCCGTTATCAAAGTGATCAATAAACAAGGTCAGAGCAATATACATTAAATTGGCTTAAAATTACTGACTGCTACACAATGTTTTATGCACTAGCTTTTGTCAGGAGGTCGAAAATGAAGAGCAAAAAGTTACTTACAGCAAGAGTGTTAACGGTTAAAATTTTCAAAATCTCCCGAAAGAATAGTTTCAGAAAACATTGTGTAGTGGTCAATAATTTCATACTAGTTTTGAAAAGAAATGCAAAGTTTTTATATAAGTTAGGATGCTTACTTCAACACATAGCTACGGTGGCAGAGTGGTTTCTTGCCTAAACTTAATGGAGTAAGAAAATGAAAGATTTGATTTGATTTTGCTTTGCAGTGGAACAAAAAAATATTTATAATTGCTTGCTTAAAGGATTAAGTACAATGGGTAAATGATTGCCTTTGAAAACAGTTAAATGATTGAGTTTTAAAACAACGGCTGACGTAGTTATGTAAAGCAAATAAACTTTTTAAAAATAATCATTTCTTTTTAAATGAATGTTCAAGATTAGTGCACGGCGACCTACAAATAATTTAAGAGTAGAACTTTGTGCGATGATTGAGAATTGAAGGCAGTAAGCGAATTCAAAAAACTTCTATCAAAACTTAATTTTCAAAAATTATAAAATACTCATCAATCAGGTTATTTTCTTTAAGCACATAATTATTTCCGAAGCACGAAAACGCTAGCACAGATTGCAGATTTACGTCTCTGCGTCCTTATGTCCTTGCGCCCTTATGTCTTCGCCTTATATTCCGTGCCCTTTTGTAAACGCCCTTATGTCGTAGAGTCGTACAGCAAACGCTTTAATCTCTTGATACATGAGTTGGATTAGTCGAAAGCCAGTCCTTGGCAACTAAAAGCAGAAGAAACTCAACTTATTTTCAACGAATTCTTAATACAAGGCTTACACTTGGTCACCATTGAAATCCCCTGAGTCTATATTCACTGATTGCCCCAACAACCAAAGGTCAAAACTGGAAAAAGCCTTACCCGACCCAAAATAATCAAATTCTCCAACATTGCTGATAAACATAAAATTATGAAAAGCCTTTACAATCTGAACGCTTACAATCAATTAAGAAAAGAAAAACAACAGACAAGTCCGTCACACTCACAATCTTTGCGAAACTTCAAACCTGTCTTTATTTCCGAGCATCTTCCCAAAGAACTCTACGAAGAAAAAAAGAAACTTATGCCTGAGTTCAAGGCAGCAAAAAAAGCAAATAAAAAAAATGATTGAGCTGTTATCAACGGCCACTATTGCTTATATGTAAACGATAAATTAGTATCTGTCTAGTCTTGAAGTCGCTTTCTAAACAGTCAATTTTGCTTTTTGTATTTGACTGCATATCAGAGTGCTGTTGCTGTATAATCAATTTTGACTTTGTGAACAATGTTTAAGACCATTTTACGACTCATTTGAACAAGCAACCAGAGCCTTTAACAATTTTATTGTATATATTGTGTATTGAGCTCGAACAACCCAGTTTTGTTGTTTTACTAATTATTGTGTTACAGTAACAAACTATTGTTTTGCATTTCATGTTAGGCCTTGCGCGTTTGTTCATGTTCACCAGCGGCGATTCTTGCTTGTGGACCAACTAGCTATGTCATGTAGACTTAATTCCTGTCTGTATTCAATTATGTACAGATTTCAAAAAAAATATCAAGAACCAAGACCACTAGTTACTTAAATATTTTTTGCTAATAATCATTATTCCATTAGCCACCAGGTTAAGTTATTATAATCCTTGGCACATATGTTCTAAAATAACTTGGTTCGCAACCAATCCTCGCTGATGAAAAATGAATTTTGACGCCAAATTTTGTTCTTATAGCCATTTCAGCTCATACTGGCGTTTATAGTTGCTTTTCTGCATAGTCATGTCTTCAATTCCCTACCTCATAAGTGTAATGGCACACCCTGGTAATGAGACAAATGTATTTGACTTCATCTTACCATGTCAAGCTATCACATCAACTATTCATTGCAACACTGAAAATGATAGTTTAGGTGATGACATGTATAGAACAATAACTTTCAAAATTGGCATAGGTAAATATTTTGACGTCAATGCAACCAACTTTCCCTTAACAAATAATTACTCCTTGAAGCTTATAAATGCCTCTTAACATTTGCTCCTTACATAAAAATCATGACCCTTTGCATAACCTTTTACCATCCTTAAATTCTTTCTCGACTTACTTTGTTTAACCGAAACTCATATCAGAGACCAAACTCTATTCAACATCTCATTGCCGGCTACAGCTTTGTTCACGTTAATTCTCAAACTGTTGCTGGTGGTGTAGCAGTGTACATTTCCAACAGACTTAACTACGAATTTTATGAAAAACAATTTCACTGCACAATACGGTACTGAATCTATTTGGCTAAACATTTTAGGTTGTCATCAGAATTGTATTGTTGGTATAATATACCGCCATCCTTTTTAACTGAAATCAACATATTTTTAAATGATTTATCCTCATGTCTGTTTGAATTATCTAATTGTAACAAATCGTTTTACTTACTTGGAGACGTAAATATTAATATTGACCAAAATCATCGCACTAACCTGGCAATCGACCATCTCAATATTCTACTTTTTCACGGGGCTTTCACTGTTATCATAATACCAACTAGAGTTACACCAACTTCTGCCACCCTAATAAACCATATTATTTCAAACGACCTGAAATATGAACTATCACTCTTCGTTTAACTGACCATTACCCGGTAGCGTGTTATGTAAAAACTTTTAATCTTAAAATTTCTAAAAAGCAAAGTAAAAATTATTTATTATTTAGGAGACAAATCAAACTTTAACAGTGAAGCCTTCTCCATTGAATTACAGGCAAATTTTCTTCATTATTTTGATAGCAAACCTATTATAACTCAAGAAAACTTAAATGACCTTAACGGATTTGTCGACACTTTTCTGATGACAATTAACAAGCATGCCCCACTAAAAAGAATCTCTCGTCGCCAGCAAAGATTAAGAAATAAGCCTTGGCTGACGAAAGGCATTCTCATTTCTATCAAGAAAAGGTAATCCATGCTTAAAAGTTATTTTCTGTTTGGTAAAAAATACAGAAAAAAATCTTTTTTGCAAGTATTTCAAAATATTGACTAAATTTATTAAACTAGCAAAAAAGCTCCACTTTTCAACCAGCTTAGACAATAGCAGTAATGATCAAAAAAAGGCTTGGGACATACTTCATAAAATTCTCCCCTCTAAATCAAACCTGCCTTCTACTTCTAAAATACTTATTGATTTTCAAAACAAATCCGACGATTCCAAAGTAGTAACCAACTACTTCAATCGTTTTTTCTGTTCAATAGCCAAAACTTTAGCCGAAAATATTCCCCACTCAAACATTCCCACTTATCGAAACTCTTTCACAAATCGTGTTTCTTCACTCATCTTTTTAAGCACACCATGTATTAATGAAATAAAAAACGTCATATATTCTTTAAACGAGAACAAAACTGTAGGCAACGACAATATTTCTGCATTTTTCCTACACTCTGCTGCCGCCACCGTTGTGCTCTATCTGCAATGTTTTTTTAATTTTGGCTTTATAAATGGCACTTTTCCCGACTACTGTACACTCGCTAAAGTCATTCCACTTCATAAAAAAAGGAAACAAATCTAACCCTAACAATTCCTATATCAATTCCTACGTATCAATTCCTATATCAATCCCTACGTGCTTTTAAAAAATACTGGAACATCTTATTTACATTCGTTTTCCATAATTTCTGAAAAAACACAGCGTCATTGACAAATCACAATATGATGGCTTCCAAAAGGGAATATCGACAGCTCATGCAGTACTTGACCTAGTTACAACATTTTTTGACAATATCAACTATAATCTCTACACAGGCTTATTATTTTTGGACTTATAAAAGGTCTTCGACACTGTGTCGATGAAATTCTGCTATCTAAACTTGATCATTACGGTATTTGGGAATCCGCACATAAATTAATCCAGTCATTCCTAAATAGAAAGCAGTTTGTCAGCATTATGGTATCAACTCACTGATTGATCGTGTTACATATGGGGTCGCTCAAGGTTCGACCCTATGCCCTTTTTTGTTTTTGCTTTATGTTAATGATTTGCCCTGCTACACAAACTGTCTTTCGCGACTCTTTGCTGACGACACTTGCCTTGTTATCAACAGTCCTGAACTAAATACATTAAAAAATCTGATAAACAAAGACCTTCCTAATGTCCATAAATGGCTCCAAGCTAACAAGCTCCATTTAAATCCAGCCAAGTCTAATTATTTTATTTTTGAGCAAAAAATGAATCAATTTCATCCGAAATTTTTTAATCTTAAACGATATCGAAATATCTTATTCCAACAATGTTGAATATCTAGGAATCTATATAGACCCCCATTTAATCTTCCAAGCACACATATGAGCCACTGAACAAAGTATTTCAAGATCTATTGGCATTATTTTAAAACCGAAATACTTTCTCCCAACCTCCGCCCTTCTTAAACTTTATTATTTTTTGTTCACCCCCAACTACTCAATGGACTTATCGTCAGGGGATGCACATATCCGACTCATCTAAAAAATCGATCTGTTGTTTAAAACAAAGCCGTTCGGCACCTCTGAGTGGGGCTATTGAGACCACGTTACTCCTTTTTATTCAGCTCTTTTATTTCATTTTTTTCTCATTTATTTTTATTCATATTAAAGCTTCATGACCTATTTAAACATGAAATCGCTAAAATTGTATTTCATCATTTTCAAATAATATTCCTCCCTTAATATCTTACTAATTCACCAAAACAAGCGAATTTCTTCAAGAAATACAAGATCATCAAATGATCCAAACACTACACTTTACATTCCTAGATACCGTACAGCCAGAATGTAACGATGCATAAAATAACAAGAAGTAAAAATTTGGAACAATATTCTAACTGAAATAAAACATAAATTTTTAATCACTTCAAACATCATTACAAAAGCTATTTATTGAACCAATATTAGTTTTTTTTTCTATAATCGTTCTCCTACATATCGCCACATTCTATGAATATTATACTTTGCTCATTTCCCGATCATATTTTTGTCTCCTCTGGGTGGCTGCTTAACTTGAAGACCAAAAGGTCTATTCGCAGTCCTCCCTTGCAACTTATCACCCCCCGAGTATGCAATTATGATGCTATTAATTATTGCAATACTGTTTTTCTTTTTTCCGCTTGCGGGTGTGTACGCAAAAAAACATTTATCATTATGATTATCATAAACAATTGTTGTTTGTTTTTCACAATTTGGGCAGTATATTTTTTTGCGTTGCGAACCAAAAATGTAGAAAAACAAAAAATATTTATATATATTTTCTCTTTTTCGTCATTTCATGTTCGCAACGCAGGGGAGGTTAAACGGCCTGGGTCGTGAAGGCAAACATTAAGTTCGTCAAAACAGCATCAATCGTTAAAACTACTTAAGTTTTTGAGGCGCATTTTAAAAAAGCTGTTAATTTGATTTTCTATTAACTGCGATTTTCACATTTTTTTATTTTTCGACAATTCTTTTGCAGCGCAAAAACAAACAAACAAACAAAAAAACAGCATGAATCATAACACAAAATCCGGAATACGGACTTTGCCTTAGTCGAGTTATTTGGAACATTCAGCCCAAATTGTGCACTCTCAGATTGGTTTTAAACTAGACTGGAAAATAAGGGAGGCAGAAGGGTTTGAAAAACATAAACCAGTAACAAACGTTTCCAATTGAAAAATATTGGATCTTTCAAACTGCTTTATAGTTGTGCAAAATATCATTCAAATGGTTATTTTTCCCAAAAAATCACAACATCGCTTTTGTTAAGATTCTCGGAGTGTGTTGTCGTGCGTCAGGGTGTCCTGCATTGAGCATTTGTGACTCTCTCCACCCGTTGAGTAAACTACGGTTAAATTCTATGTTGCCGTTAAAGGATTTAAAAGTGGCGTTAGACGGAATTATAATGGAAAAGTTATGATATTGCCGTCTGTTATCTAAATTTTGTGTTTGCTCATTTTTGCTCAGTTTGTTTAGAAAACCGAAAGAACTATAGCCCCAGTTTTTTTCCGGTCATTGGATATGTTGGATTTACAATGATTCTAAAATGCTCGTATTTGTCTTTGCAATGTAGCAAAAGTTAATTTGCGTTGTTTGCGTTAAGTCTTTCGCTCCTAATCAGTGTTTAACTGAAATCGCTACAGCCAGATAATATGCGGTTAAAATTTGTAAGGAATCGATCGTTCGTTCATTTCATTGATTGCAGCCACAAGAGCTGACATATTTTCTTATCAAATCCGACTGCAGAGTTTAAATTTCGCTATACTTTGCACTTACCGGGTTGTCACGTTTTGAAATTTCGTCACTGATTGCTCTAATGCCTTTCACAGTGACAAAGTTGATGTAAAAGTTTCCAATCGTTAGGTTATCAACTTTTCTTATACATTTTGCCAATGCAATTATGTCGTGGTCACGAAAATCGATATCACGTAGGTCCAAACGTTTCATCTGTAAATTTTTCACATTTAACAATAACTTACGTGAATATGAAGACTGCATAAAAACTCAGGCAAATCAAGCAAGCAATTGCGTACTTGTGAAACCGTAATTTAATGTTTTTTATCTGATATAGATGAAAACTCAACGGTCTGAACAAACTATTCATCATTTCCCAATAAATAAATAGTATTTTTGGTTGTAAAAACAACGCGTTTAGGAGAATGTAGGCCAACAAACTCATGCTCTCATAACTCGTATCGCAAGCAAGCAAGCTAAGATCGAGAATTGTAATGCTGCTCGCTTGATTGGATACAATGAGAATTGAACAGTCACACTCCGCTTCTAATGCGAGTGTCGAGAGCTTGACCTACATTTTTCGCGACGCATAATTACTATGCAAATAAAATCCAAGTTGCTCGATTGCTTGCAGTGAAAAGTGTGATACGTTAGCGCTTGAAATTACTCCAAAAAGCTCGAATATTCTTTTTTGTTATGAGTTGGTTTAGGTGGAGCAGAGCCGAGCCGAGCAAGCATTAATGCTCACCAATTATAATCAAACTTTGTCTTATTCTATTTGGACTTGATTTTTCTCCTGCACAACCCATCTCTGATTTTTTTTGTTTGATAAAATATATGCAGTAACTTGGTCATAGATAATAATAAAATTTAGTTAATCCTAAAAACATTTTTTAAATTACCTTTTCTCTAAGCATGTGTGACTGACAAATTCACATGATTTATTTCTTTATAGAGTATAAATGTCTAATATGTTATAGTAAATATTATGGTAGATCTGTGGTGCCATTCTGTTTTGATCAAGCTGGAAATTGAACGCTTTTTTTAGCAGCTGTTGATCAAATTCTGTAGTGCGCTGCGCTGCAATTTCAGCATTTCGAATTTTTTTGTCAGCTACAGTGTTGCACTCTAATCTGTTATTTCACCGTACAAAGAATGGAAGCAAAATTGATGAGATTTTGAGTGCGACTCAAGCTTTAACTGACAGGATTGATAGCTAAGAATCAAAATTCAGTAATTTTGAACATAAATATGACACTCTAAATGAAAAAATTCTTGAGCAAGATGAGGCAATTACAGCTTTAGAAAATCAAATTAAAAAAAAAGTCGATCAAGCTGACTATTTCAATCTATTAAAAAGAATTGAAGATCTTGAGAAAGAAGCTTTATTACGAGAGTCATATAGTAAAAGATTAAATTTCGTAATTTCCGGTCTAAAAAAAAAGAATGGCTTGAATAAAGAAACAAAGTCTGAAACCCGAGAAATTTTTGATAACTTTAAATATATACTGGTGAAATTTACGCACAGCAAAAGTAATCGATAACATTTCTTTCTCAATTTGGGCATAATTTTTTTCGGCATTACTCATGGACCTGGATGCATAAGCGACTGGTTTTCCATGCTGCAAAAGAGAAGAGCCTAAACCAGCTTGCGAAGCGTCACATTGTATTGTAACAGGCTGCATAACATCATAAAAAGTAAGTGTCGGGGACTCTACCAGTGCCTTTTTTAGCTGTTGCAATGCCGCGTCATGGCTCTTTGTCCACTGCCAGTCAACATTCTTTTTCAAAAGTTCTCTCATTGGGCTGTGATAGTGGACTCATTTGGAATGTATGGTGATAAATATCGAGCCATACCTAACAAGCGTTGCAAAGATGGTACATCATTCGGCGGCGACATGTCAAAAATAGCCTGCACTTTGCGCTTATCGGGCTTCAGGCCATGTTCGGAAACAATATTGCCCATATACGTCACAGAGGAAACTTTAAACTGAATTTTGTCTTTATTAAATTTAACACCTCTGTCACGGGCTCGTTGAACAACTGAACGCAAAATGCGATCATGTTCTTTCTCATTTCGGGCAGCCATAATCAAGTCGTCAGCAATAATGTAAACACCATGAATATCACCAAACGTGTCTTCATTACGTTTTTGCATTACTTCACTGGCTGATGACAGGCCAAGTGGCATTCGTAAAAAACGCTTGCTTTCCCATGGGGTATGAAAAGTTGTGAGATAGGATGATTCTGGGGACAGCTTTACATGCCAGTATGCGTCCTTCATGTCAATCACAGTAAACAAGGCTTGATTGCTTAACTTAGATTACACATCTGCGGGTGAGGGAATGTTGTAATATTCGCGCAAAATCACTGCATTCAATGGTTTAGGATCTAAGCAGATACGCAGTTGCTTGTTTTTCTTTTCAATCACAACAATGTTATGAACCCATTCGGTCGGTTTGTCTACGTCAGTAATAATATCATTATCAGCCAACTTTTGCAAATACTCTTTTAACCTAGGTTGCAAAGCATAGGGTATCTTATGAGATGGCTGAACAACACCTTTCACATCAGGTTTTGTGGCAATAACATATTCTTTATTATAAGTACCATAACCGGTAAATAAATCACTGTAAATATTATGTACAGTGGATAGAGATAGCGCGCTGTCTCGTTCAGCATCACTGCACATAACACGTTTTATCAAATTCAAGTGTAGACGTGCACTGGTACCAAGAATACCGTGCTCAATAACATCTGACACGTAAAACGTCAACTCATGACACTCGTTGGCTTTGTCTATGCATTTCATTACCGTTTGGCCACATGGTCTGACTATACTTCGGCCAAAACCAGTTAATGTAATGTTGGTTGAATGGAGTGACAGCGACGTTTGATCAAAAAATCTTTTAGGTAGCACATTGACTTCAGCACCAGTATCCAGTGTAAAAGCAATACTAAACCAAACACCATCATCATCTCTCACAATCATATGCTCTGTTAGCTTATGATTGTTAGAGATGCAATAACTGATTGTTAGAGATGCAATAACAATCATCTCTAACAATCATACGCTCATGCAATAACTGACTTTTTTTTATTAATTTCTCTGAAGTTTTTTTTTATCAGACTCTTATAATAAGAACTGTGAAGCTTTAGTAGCCGTGTAATTGGAAAAAAAACAAATAAATAAATTTGCCCAGGCCTAGGCCTCAACATTAACTTAGTCGCAGTTATATGCCATTACTTTCCGTAGATTGGAGCACTTGTAGCGATGTCGGCTCTCATGATTTGAAACTCAGCAAACTGCTGATACCAATCTACTCATAAAAACTTTTAAAGTGTCGTGCTTGTTGCTTCCCTCCCAATTTACAAATAAATTTGTGATACTGAATGATAAAGTTTTTTAACTTGCTTTGACTAAACTGTTTAGTTCCTACCACAGCTTTTCAAAATTATGTTGCTGCAAAAATTCATATTATCTTAAGATGCAGAAATTGACAATTAATTTGATTAAAGTCCAGTTCTAGCGTTTCAGCTGTTCAAAATGACAGCTAAAGACGATAAATTTTTCACAACTTGCGCATATAAATTGTATAATCACTGAAAACTTTTCAAAAATGTAGTTTCTTGACTCGTGACAATAACTTGACAAAAAGAGGTAACAAGTTGACGATAAACTTTAAGACAACTTATCTTGAGTAAAGTTACAAGGAAATGTGTTCGTAAAACGTTGCTTAGGTAGCCAGAATTGAAAAAGCCAAATTTTACTACTGCTTGCAAAATTTAGACTAGATTTTAAAACTTACGCAACAGCGCTATGACATTACTTTTCAAAATTCTAAAAACTTTTTTAGTCTGGTCAATAAAGTCATAACGAAATAATCCAAAACATTTTGGTTCGCTTTTATTGGTTCTTTGCTTCTTAAAAAAAAAAACTCAAAACAATTTTTTTGTCATATTGCCAAGCGCAATCAGTTTTTCTTAGAAATTTTGATTCGTTTTTTGTTCTTTTCCTAAATATGTTTTATAAAAAATGCAGAAAACAATCTTGGTTGTCATGAATGCAAAGCAACGGCGATTCTGAACATTTTGAGTGGTGAAGCATGAGTTATGCGATGTCAGATTAGAAAGTTTGATAGTTTTTCTGGTTTGGCACCCCCAAAAATTCAAAGTGGATTCGTGCAACCGATTCTCAACCAATCGAGCTGAATTTTTTTGAGTGGAGTTTTTCATGAATTTGAACAACTCTCTTGATTTTGAAACAAAAGTGTACTTTTGAACCACCGTAGTGAACATGAAACTACATGGTCATACCATTTTCAGATGGTATCTTCATCATATTGCAACCTAAAGTGTACAAACTCAACGCAGGCCGGCCTATACGTTTTTATTTTGATAAATTTTGTCTGTGTAAATGGTATGTTTGTTCTGTGAAAGAGAAATTTATACAATTTTTTCTGTCTTTCGCCTAAATTATTATTAGTGCTATGTTTGCCGATTTGGGCTGCTTCTCCAATATCAAGTAATCGCAATGTACAGCAACCACAAAATTTGGTGCATTTTAGGCTTAGGCCTATCACTTTTATTTATTTACATTATTTACAATTTCACTAAACGAACGTTTTCGGCACTGCCACTGAACATCCCATTACATTATTTACGAACATTATTTACGAACATCCCATTAGAAGAAACAATCCAAATTATAACTGATACAATATACTCCGACCAATCGAGCCAGAATCAGCCAATTGTAAACAAAGAGATATTTGCAAAACTCTTAAGGCTAGCAACCAAAGGAATATTTATGCACAGGAATAAATTCTATGAACAGCATGACGGGGTTAGTATGGGCTCCCCTTTAGGTCCAACCATTGCCAATTTTTTCCTTGCACACATGGAGAATAAATTGCTTAATTCAAACTTAAACTTTCAGCCAAAACTATACCTTCGCTACGTCGATGACATTTTTGCTGTTTTTAATAATGATACGTCTTGCTCAAAATTTTTGGACCTTCTAAATTCCCAACATAAAAGTATCAAATTTACAGTAGAGCATGCTTCTGAAACCATCCCTTTTTTGGACGTTGAAATTAAACTAAATCACTCTGGCATAGACACATGGATTTGGAAGAAACCAACTCATACAAATTTATTACTAAATTTTAATGCATTTTGCCCACTCAAGTGGAAATCTGGTTTGATTCTATGCCTTTTAAATCGTGCTAAACGAATATGCTCCAACAACACACTATTCCAGAAAGAAGCAGAAAATATGAAAGCTATGTTTAAGGCCAACGGTTATCCCAGCAAGTTTTTTGACAAATTATTGCAACAATTTCAAAGCCAAAACAACAGTAATCAGTCTTCCGTTGATACCGATCAAACTTCTAGCAGTTCTACCCATGAATATCCAATTGTTATTCCGTATTTTGGTAAAGATTCACGACGATTTGTTAACAAATTTTCAAAAATAATCAGAAATCAACTGAATGTTAAAATTATCCCGATCTACAAATCATTTAAGGTCAAATCTTATTTTCAACTAAAATCCAAAACACCTGTGGCTCTGTGTTCAAATGTTGTTTATCATTTTACATGTTCGTGTGACACGAACACGACATACATCGGTATGTCCTCCAGACATCTGAGCACTAGAGTCCAAGAACATCTAAATTTCAATAGTAACCAGAAAAGTTCAATTAAAGACCACATAATGTCCTGCAACATTTGCTCTAATAAAAAAACTGGCTTGGATTCATTCAAAATAATTCGAAAATGCCGTTCTGAGTATGACACCAAAATTCACGAAGCTCTCCTGATCAAGAAACACTCTCCTGCTCTCAATCGTCAACTTTACGCCAACGGATCATCATTTCTGCTGCAAGTTTTTTAACCATAAAATTCTATGACAGTTGTTGGACATACTTAGTGTTTGCTATATTTCTGAAATCATAATGCTTGTTTCGTCATAATTGCTAACTCTTGTCATTTCAATTGTAAATTTGAATCGTTCTTGCTGAGCTTAACGTAGGATAGTAGACACTAAAAAAGTACAGCAATGTTTTAACCTTTTGAAGATTAGTTTATTATTTGATTCGGATTCTTAAAGTTATTATTGCTATTTAGATATTCCTGAAGAGGGCCAGTGGCAGTGCCGAAAACGTTCGTTTAGTGAAATTGTAAATAATGTAAATAAATAAAAGTGATAGGCCTAAACCTAAAATGCACCAAATTTTGTGGTTGCTGTACATTGCGATTACTTGGTATAAAAAGTCGACCTCTTTGCCGAAACTATATTCTCCAATACACCTTTGAAACCAAATTTATACTGTAATTGCTGCTGAAGGCTTACACCATCACCATTTGTAATCGATACAGCAGTTTTACGCCAAATTTTTGTCCTACTTTTTCGTAAAGTGGAATTTGTTTCAGTCATCTGTATTGGTTTGCATGATGTGTTATTGCTTTTGGCTGGGTAGACGTGTTTGCTGCGATTTGTGACTACTGGCTCAATGTTGGTCACTAGGTGAATTGCAATGCTGTTCAATATCGTCGGACGTTTCAAACGTCATTTGTAATAGTGAAAAGATGAAAATATAGCGCTATGTTTGCTTTTACATCACCTTGATTTAGTATCCCTGTCTTTTGCTGCTATGCAAATACGCTGTATCATGTTGGAATATATTTTTCTAATAGCCGACCAACATCCGACTAATTAGAAAGCGATATGATAGCTGCAAAAGGTGAAGCAAAACCCAAGGTGGTATAAAAGCAAAATATAAAGCGTTATTAAACGTTCTCGTGTTTTAACTATTAAATGGCGTTTGAAATGCCGGGCTATATTTTCCAGCATCGGAAACATGCCTACATTCCGCCTATTTGTGACTAACGACAAGCCAATGGTCGCAAATAGCACATCTTATGCAGTCGAGAAATGGCTTTCCGAAACCCGACCATGTAAGCCAAACGTTAGCTGAAGGAAAGTTAGGATAGTTGGAAAAATAAAGCTCCATTTGTGGCTTAAATTAAGCCAATCTAGTCGCGTTATCGGCTCGTAATTAGCTAATTTTTGTATCTTATGAAGCGGTCAAATGGCTCGCCTTATGCCGGAGAAATTATAAGTTTGGTTAAATATAATTGGTTTTTAGTTTTAATTTATCCAATTTCTGCATCTTATGAAGCCGTCAAATAACTCGCCTTTTAAGCCGGACAAATTATCCAAAATTTGGATTAAATATAGTTATTTTTTGGCCTAAACTAAGCCAAATTTTTTTTCTGTGAACGCTGAACGGTGACATAAACGTTGGCGGCTTATGTGTTAACCCCTCTCAACTCTTTCGCTCCTAACCAGCGTTACTTAATATCCGATTGAAATTTGCAAGAAATCAAACGGTAGTTCATTTAATTGATTGCAGCCCCAAGAGCTGACATATGTTATTGTAAAATGCGACTGTAGCGTTTAGATTTCACTATACTTTGCACTTACCGGATTGTCACGTTTCAAAATTTCGTTACTGATTGCTTGAATGCCTTTCGCAGGGGCTTTGTTGATGTGAAAGCCTTGAATCGTTAGGTTGTCAACATTTCTTAAGCACTTTGCCAACGCAATTAAGTCATCGTCACCTAACTCGGAGAATTTAAGGTCCAAAGTTTCCATCTATAATTTCAAACATTTGTCAATAACTTACGTAGATATAAAATTGGTACCGGTATAAAAGCTTAAGCAAATGAAGCGATCGCGTGCTTATGAAACCCAAACGTAACGCATTCTACAGTATTTAATCTTCATGGGAATTCAAAAAGACTGAACAGAATTTTCACTATTGGCAATAGATATAAAGCATTTGTGATCACCGAATACAATTCAGTTTAATCCAAACAGTCTCATAAAATCTTGCAAATTTCACTAAGGGGTTTTGTTTGTGTAGGAATAAATTTGTTGCGATTCAATGCGATGACACTTTTGGCCCGATATAGAGATATATCGCTCATACAGTTTTCTACAGTACAAAATTAATATTCAACAAAAATAAATCAATTTTGAAACTTCACAGCTTGGGCCTCGGCTTTTTTTCCTTCAGCCTGTGATCCAACTTTAGCGCATGCCCCTATTAGGAAATTTCTGCCAATGCCATTGAACTAGCCTTATTTTTTTTAATATATTTAATAATTTCTGGAATGAGTTGTCGAACGTCTCGAAGCAGTTTTCAGTGAGACTTTGTAATGGTGTTCAAGAAAAGAATCAGCATCATTTCAACATAAAACATATCACGGTTTTTATAAAGTTTTTATTAGGTAGGCCTAATAATGTTCATGACAGAAGTTTTTGTGATGCTATAGTCAATACTTCAGACAAAACTTTGAGAATTTAATCAACTAAAATTAAATTTTCATCATAGAAAACTTAACGTTGAAAATTTAATCAAAACCATCGCAAAACCTCGTACAAAAAGTTAGAAATTGCGTTGCTTTGAGCATTTGTGACTCTCACCACTCATTAGGCCTATAAGTGTTTGGCAGAGATGTGGTAACAGTAATATGTAACTGAACCAATCGTAATTGATTGCAAAATTATGTGTATTTTTAATTTCTCGAAATTTTGCTCAATTATCAATTATAGGCACCGTAAAGCTTTTTGTAGAGAACTTTCAAACAAACATGTTTTATTAGAAAAAAAAAGATGAATAATTGAGGTAATTGTGTATATTCCGGATGAAGGAGTAGATTTGAAATTACTAAAATTTGAATTAAAAATTTGAAATTACTAAAATCTCCACATTTTCATTAAGGTTGTTTTTTTAAGCAAAGATGTCCAAGAAGTAAACTTACGCTCTTTTGTCTTAAAGTTTCCTACCACGCTACAATTACGCATCAATTGCAGAATTAGTATCTGCTTGTTTTGGTAATGGCTATTTTTCTTACATTTAAAATTGATGTGTTTTTTCAGGAGCACAGCAAGCAAGTTTGCCGGCTTTTTTTGGCTCAATCCCCTTATTGATGAACACCAGGCAAGGAAGTTGTGAATGCCCATTTACTAAAGCCTTTGTTTCGACCCAATTTGTGAGCAGGAACTGAAACCAACACCACTGCTTCGAAGGCAGCTTGTCGCTTTTTTAATGAGATGTTTGTTCATTTTTTTATGAAAACCTTTAATAAGTGATTTCTTTGGACGAAATTAATTATGACAACTTGGTGAAAAAAAAAACGCAAGTCACATTTGGAAAAGAATGGGGAGAAAGAATGCGATTAAGGGCTTAGTTGGAAAAACCGAATCTCGGCCTACCGTCGCTTGCTCATTTTTTTGGTTTGCTGTTTTTCAACTAATGAGGTTAAATTTAAATTTTTGCTAACAGTAATACAATCACAGTAAAAGGTTAAAAGCACAACAGTCTGTTTTGTTCTTAGGACTCATCCGGTGCTGATTATTTATTCTTTTTATTCAAATTAATTCTTTTCGAACAAAATTGGCAGCTGATGAGTTAGAACAAAACAGACTGTTGTGCTTGTAACCTTGTACTGTAATTTTTATGGCTGTATTTTGCTCTGATTTTACTTCCGTACGTCATCGAGCACAGTTTCGTAAGATTGACTACCAACAATTTTCTAAATTTTTGCTTGTATAACTCAAAAACAGTCGAGTCTTGCAACATGAAATTTGGATCTCAATTTTATATTAATGAAGCGTTTCTATTAAATTATGAAGCAGTAGGTCACCTGGTTTCGGTTTTGTGACCGGAATACTGCACCGACAATTTGGCGTAAAATGCGGTTTCATTCAGAAACTGTTCAAGAATAGGCTTCTTTATTGGTAGACTGGAAACTGGCAGTTTTGTTTTTTTCTCATCACTGTTTACGTGTTCTAACATATGCCGATTTCTCCCATGAGACTGACTTTTTTATTCAAGGTTTACTCATTTTAGAAATACGTCCAATCAAACCAGTTGAATGCGCGTAACCGCAAAAAAAAATCAAAACAAAAGCAAACATTTTTTCTTCAAATATGTTCTTAGTTGTGTTTTTCTCCACGGGTCTGTTTCTGGTCTACTAAATAAAAAGATTATGGTCCAAGTTCGGCAAAAAGTATTGCACATGGTTGTATGCAGAGGTGGGCAAAGCGCAATTAGAAGCGCAAAGCGCAACTTCCGCAACCTCCGCAATTGCGTAAGTTGCGTTGCGCTTTAATTTTTTATTTTGAAACACTGCGGAAGTTGCGTTGCGGAATAAAGCGTTTAAAATTTGTTGCGCTGTAATTGCGTTGCGCTTTCAAAATTTTTTTCGGTTAAAAGCGCAATTCTATACATTGAACTTAGTTTTGCTCTATTTCCATCGTAATATTGATAAATTTCGGGCTTGTTTAGCAATTTATTTACTTTTTTTCAGTCTAAAATTGCAAAAAACGCAGTATTTGCATTGTGTTGTGAAATTTCGATTGCGGAAGTTAGGTTGCGCTTTAACTTGGTACGAAAATACTGTTCCGCAATTGCGGAATTGCGTTGCGCTTCAACTGAATCAAAAAGTTCATTGCGGAAGTTGCGCTGCGCTTCAGAGAGCAAAAAAATTAAATTGCGCATTTTGCGCTGCGCTTTTGCTGGTTGAAAAGATGGTTGCGCTTTGTTGCGTTGCGCTTTTGATATAATGTTATTTGTGCCCACCTCTGGTTGTATGTCTTGAATATGCTTTTTATCCCTACCGACCAACTAGTGGCCACGATAAAGTTTTTTCTTTTTCATTTTTTTTTCTTTTTTGTTTTTTCTTTCTAAACTTTATACGCTCCTCTTCTAAATCGCAAAACATCAAAAACTATCTTTTATGTGAAGTTGTTGAGCTGCAAATGCTGTTTTGCCTCCCAAGATTTTTTGGGGTTACACTTCGGAAACCCCCAAAATGAGCTTCAAAAGGTCAAATTGATCAATTTAAACTGGGCCTCCAAGAATGGTTTAAGCTAGAGAGCAAATTTGTTTTGATATAAGTAGATATTTAAAGACAAATATTTTGGCACAGTTTAGTGGTACCACCCTTGTTCAAACTCTCCAAATTGGATCCTTCATTAATTACTGCCCCCATTAATTACTGACTGTGCCACTGACTTGGCTGTATAGTTTCTGTGAGTTGTCCAGCGTCAAGATGTAAAATAGGGCTAAATTTTATCTTGTAATTAATGTTGATGCATTTAGTGGCGGTACCAAAAATACTGACAAGAATACTAACGGATAAAGTTAAACAAACAAAATCAAAAAGAAGACACGAGACAATGAGGTCACAAAACAATAAAATTTGGACGTGCATGACCATAAAAAACTATGACTGCAGTAAGAAATTGGAAAAAAATAGAAAAAGACTGTGTGTCAACTGCAAATTACAGATACACTTGAGATGAATGGATTTAAAGTAGTTGTTGTCGAAACGTTATGATATTGCCGTGCTGTTATTCAAATTTAGCTTTGTTTTTTTTGTTAAGTTTTTTTAGAAAACAGATTGGATTTTGTAGTCCCAATCTTTCCGGGTGATTTAAGATTTTCAATAATTTTAAAGTGTTTATTTGTGTCGTCCGATTTCTTGCTATATATTGATTTATTTATTTAGGAAATTGAAAACTGGGTTGTTCATAGTCATAGACATATATATTTAGCACAAAACAACCAGTGGTGCCGGAACGGAGGGGGGGGCAGGGGGGGCAGCTGCCGCCTCTGCCCTTTTACCCGGAGGGGCAAAGGGGGCAGTAGTGTTAGCCATAGCTAAGTTAAGAAATACTGCAGGTTGTTAACGTTGTTAACGTTTACCAGTGTATAAATTACTTGCAGTGTAAGCAATTTCATTTTAGTATGAATCTTTAGCAGCGACTAAAAATACAATAGGATTGGCATCGTGCGATAGTTATAAACATAATTAAAATCACACTGAAAGGATTAGAATTAGAGTTAGCAGAATTGCCAAAAATTGTGAAACCATGATTGTGTAAAATTTTTCAATTAATTAGATTACGTTCATTATTGTGCAGTATGAAATCGCTTGCAACAAGAACGTTTACCATCTTTGCCTGCATCAGCAGCATGCACGCAAAATATTGAATGTCTGAGTTAAGACAAGAACACCGTAGTTAGCAAATGTTGCTGAACTAAGTTTGTACAGATGTAATACTGTCTTGGTTTTCAGTTTACTCCTATTGTTGTTACAGGACAGAGCTTTAATTTATACACTTAAAATTTGTCAACATATACCTTTCGTAGCGATGCTCTATAGATGTTGTGTATAAGTTAATTATGGACTAATTTTCAACTTCTAAATGGGTTTATTTCTAACTGCTGGTGGAAAACTGACAAAAGAAACTTTTGGTGCTTTGTTATTCCACACTATGGTCTTCAAGAAATATCTTAGTTGCATTTACAAACTCTGAGCAAAATGTGTTTTACTTGGCAAATTCCAAACCAATTAATTAGAATCCGATTTTGGACAGTACAGACAGCTTGCCGGTGGAAAATTACTGTTAAGGAAGACATTAGCTCTGCTAACGACACCATTTCCATGATTGCTTATATTGGTAGTAAATGTTGTTATAACATCAAGCAGAAATTAAATTGCGAGGATGTAAACTTCGCACAGTGTCCATCCAGCAATGAGGATGAAACCAGCTTCAATCATTCTTTGATTAGAGGTATAAGGGGAGTTAATCTTCTATATCATAATGCTGACATTATGCACATAAGACTTATTAGCTATATCGTAATCCAAAAAATTGCATGCTTTGAGAAATTTCTCCGATTAAATTCACATCGTGCTCTTTTCTTAAATTGATTTTAGCCGCTCTGGATGATGAAGTAAAGTGCTGTTGCTCGATTTTTTTGCTCTTTGTTCATCCAATTATGAGTTAATTCAATTGATTAAAATTGAGTCAACTTGTGTTAACATATTACTGAACAATCATTGCTTTATAAAAACCGACGTATTAAGGGGCGCAAATTAGGCACAAAGAAGAAAATTGGCAACTCTTCAATAAAATACCTGACAGTCGTTTGGTATTAATTATTACGCGGTACAGCAATGTTTTTTTCCTTTATTGAATTGTTTTTTCTCTCATTCAATTTTATGTGTAATAGTTAGCATCAACTTCTGTCAATGCGTTGCGTTAAAAATCTAGAAGCTAAATTAGAAATGGCATGAGTGTACTAACTGTAGTATTGTACAAAATAATGTATATAATGTGTCTTTGTTTTCCTGCATAAGTTACTGGAAATGAAAGTGTAATTTTGTTTTTAATGTTGTGATCAGCAATACGTATTAGTTAAGTCATTTCAAAAAGAAAATAAAACCGTCTGGGATTATTTTCAACATAAATTTTCAACTAAAATAATAACTCTGCAATGAAAGTTTGTCGCTGAGATCAAGGTTTGTGCTATTAAATACTTGTTTATTGTTGCAATGTCTAATTTTGCAAATCACAAGATTATATTACTGTATTTGTACTGTAACCTTTATTTAGTATAAAAGCAGTATTTGTTGTTACACAATAATTCTTTGATTTGTGATATTCGTGCTCTTATCTGTAGTACTAGTTGAGGTATGATTAGCTTATACAACTGCACAAATCATTACGTGTTTTACTGAGCAAAGATCAAAAACAGAATGTTTGTTTATTTGAATTTTTCGATATTACAAGAATATGGTGTGTCATTATTCATTGTATGCACCCATATTTTTTTGTCGTGCACTGTGTTCACAATATTCTTAATTACAGTTCAGTACTTAAATTTAAGTGTTGCTAATGCAGTTTTTTACCGCAGCCGCCTACCGCTAGCAAGCAAAAAGCTTCGCGAGACGGATTACTCGCTATGACGTCATCGCTTTTTTCAAAACAACGCGAGAGGCTTTGTTGTTTCGGTGGCTACGCCCGGAACCCCGGTTGTCGATATTAAGATAATTGCTAATTGGTGTTGTACGCATGTACTGTTGCGCCAAAAAAATGCTAAAAAAATGAATAAATAGGCTTTGTTTCATCATTTTAATAGGGGAAAAGCAGAGGGCCTGGGCCCACTGGTTTGCCTATGGTTTAATGATTGCCGTACAAGTTTGCTCTCATATCAGCTATAAAATTTGTCATAACCAAACTGCTAAAGAACATTTATTGTGATAGAAATATCAAGCTTTAACACCAAAAAAATTATTCTGAGCTGAAAAACTACAAATATAAATAGAATTAGGCTAAAACGGGAATGAAATAGCAAATACGAGTTTTCGTGACGATAGAAGAAAACGAAATTCACAACTTGGCAAATTGTCAATCTCAAAAAAAAAAAGAGTCAAACCTGTCAAAGTCGTCAACTATAACATCAATGCTGCAAAATGCAAGGTACTTACGACGATGCAATACGTACACTGTTTGCGCAATATAAACAACCAAAGTACTGCGATTTGTCGACAAGTAATAGGCGTAGACATTGAAGTTAAATTCTTCTGTGTCAATATTATTTATCACCACCCGACATCGGTATGTATTTTTATGTAAATACAGTGCACAAAATCTAGTTTGAAATTGATATGGAAGTATGGAAGATTGTCTTCCATTCCATTCTTGAAATCTTTTATTCCATTCCATTCTGGCATCTTCCATATTGCATATCGAAATTTCCGTTCCGTTCCATTCCATTCCATACCATGCCCTGGTTGTCGATTCTATAATATTATTATGATTGTGACATTTTATCCCAACGGTTGTAGCCAGTTTGAAAATTCGGAAGCGCCAAATTTTGAAAAAATTGCTTCCGCTTCCAGCTCCTTTTCAACACTTTCGCTCCCGAGTTCGCTTCCGCTTTCAACATCTTTCATTAAAGTACTACCGCTTCCGCCTTCACAAAAAATTAACCGTATCCATCGCTTCCTCTTCCACATGCCTGATCGTGGCGTACACTTCAAAACTGGCAAGTTAACACGACAGGTTAAAATGCATCTAGTAGGCTGTAAATTTATAGGTAGCTTTCAATTCAAGCATGACTTGATGATATGGTGATTACCAGAGGTGGAGTCCTCGAGGACGTCCTTGGCCTCGAGGACGTCCTCGAGGACACATTTTGAAGTCCTTGGCCTTGGCCTTGGCCTCGAAGGTCAAGTCCTTGGCCTTGGCCTTGGCCTCGAAGCCTCAAGTCCTCGAAAATTGTCCTGTCCTCGGCTCGAGGACAGCACTATTTTTTGAACAGTTCAAATTTCGTTGGAAAACGCCAGAAACCTTGCGGAAATTTTGCAAACAACTTTTCTGTTTTCCTCACTTGGAGCATAGGCGTAGCCAAAAGGGGGGGAGGGAGGGGGCTCAGCCCCCCAAAATTTCACCATTGGAATTTCACAATTGAAAATTGAAATTTCATTAAAAACGCCTATTGTTTCTTCAGTTTCTTTTTAGCGTTTTTTGCTTGCAACAGTAACTAACAACAATATTAAAGACCAGGGGCCCCAGGCCCCCCTCAATTCAATTGTTGCCAGCCAATTTAAACGTTGACTCAAAAGAAATGGAGAGTTTTCGTCAATAAGTTGCTATCGCAGGCCCACATCTGGCCTTTTCATAAACGTAATGCATTAATTAGGGCCGGATTTACCATAATATGGCGCAGTATTAGCTAGGGGCCCCGCGCTGAAATCGTAAGAATTTTTTGGTCTTCCCCTATATTTGGCAGAAAGATCTTGCAAAAATCTCCAAAGTGCCAGGGGCCCAGCGAGATGTAAATCCGGCCCGGCAATAACATGGTTAGTAGGCGTAACCATCTATTGAACCATTTTTCAATAACAATTCAGTAATTCACCTCCAATCTCGGCGGTTTTTACTCACAAAATGCTTTAATAAATTAGCCATGAAAAATGCTCATTGAACAAATTATTGAACATCAGTTGAGGGGGCCTGGGCCCCTGGCCGAACATATACTCCTATAACTGGTTATTTTCATGACAAAACGAAAGTCTCTAAGGAAAATCTTCGAGCAGATTACTATTTACTGCTAACATGTTGCAAGAGACATTGCACCTTACTTCCCCTTACCTGCACCAAATTACTTACAATTATAATAATTTAACTCTTAAATGCAAGATTTAAAACGTGTTTTGGACTTAAATTGCAAGAAAAAGGAGGTTTAAACAATTTAATTTTTTCAATTAGATTTCAAATATCAAAAACCTAGTGCTTTCAAATGGCTCTGAACACTTGCAAAATGTGATTCAATGGCATTAAAGTAGCTTTTTTACCAAAAAATTACAAAAAATCGCCCAGCGGCTGGGGGCTTCGCCCCCAGACCCCCAAAGCCTCCGGCGTTTTTGCATTTTTTAACTATTAGTTTAAGCCCTCTCCTTTTGCAAAATTCTGGTTACGTGCCAGCAGGCAACGATTTTAGATCTTCCATCCTACGATATCTTTGTCCCTCAAAAACTTCCTCTTTGTAAAAATTTTGATGACGTCATTGCATGTGATTTGTGGTTTAGGCCTCCCCCAATCAAAAATTCTGGGTACGCCTATGAATTGGAGATCGCCTGAATAACTTTTTTGAAAACTTTTTTTTTGAGAACACTTGCGGCTATGTCCTTGGTCCTTGGCCTTGGCCTCGAGCATTCCTGTCCTTGGCCTCGAGAGAGTCTGTCCTCGGAAAGGCTGTCCTTGGCCTTGGCCTCGAGCCTTGTGTCCTCGACTCCACCTCTGGTGATTACAAAGCCCAAACTTGATAAGCTTATTTGTATATTAGCACCAGGAGTACCACATAGGTCGTTTTGACACGTAGTGCCAAGTTATTAATGCATTGCTGCGATGGTGATTGCAATAGAGACATGAAGCTTCTTGACTTTTTCTAAATTTAGTTGTCGAACATGCTAGGGGCAGTTTCATAAGAAAAATATGTTTTGTTTCAGCTTACATGCTGTTATATACCTAAAAGTACCAGCCGGGGTCATTTTTACCCATATGGTTTTCTATTGTTTCTATAAACATAAACATCTTTCGAAACCCAGGTCAACATTTTTGTCGGGACAGAATAACTGCTTTACGCGGCAGTACCTGCAGGAGACTATCGTTTTTGTTTTTATGGCGGTAATTCGGTCTTTGATATTTTCCACAAGAAAAAGAACGCTCACAAAAACAGTAGGGTTGAAATGCTGATGTGATTTATTTGTGGCCGTTTTTGATGGGCACAACAAAGCCATTCAATTTTCTCACAAAAAAGTTGTTCATTTTTGCGATCAGCAAAATTGTTAGCTGCTGTAATTGTAATTGTAATTACATTTTATTCACCAAGTTGCCTTGGCCAGGAGACAGCAAAAGGACCTTTCGGTCTTAGAGTCAAGCTGCCACCTGCCCACCTGTCTACCACACTCGGTGGAGGCTTCACACTGTCCCTTTATTTGCTGAACGTCAAGCAGGGAAGCTGTGAATACCATTTTTTATAGTCTTTGGTTTGGCCAGACTGGGAATCGAACCCAAGTTTACCGTTTCAGCAGCAGACGCTCTATCCACTCAACCACTAATCGGTTAAAGAGATTACATCTATTGCTGTAGCTAGACTAGAGATAGAAATTACATCTAGCTGGCAGTTTATTTTTCAGCAATATTTAGCGGAAGGAAATGTATGAAGTGCAAACTCGCTTTCTGGAGTGAGCCTGCTGAAACTAGTAGCACCAACAAGTAGCATCAACAAGTAATTTTTCTACAACAATGTCGCAATTTACTATATAATCAACTATATATTCACATTGGCGAAAAGTATAGTGAATACAATCTACACTATGGATACTTTTTAGCTATCGGATCTTTTAGGACATGCAGCTAGACCAATCTACTAACTATGGCTGAGTTCATGTAAAATCAATCGCTGATCGAAAAAGACTTACTGCTCTAAAAGATTTGGATTTGCTACAAAACATCCAGGAAGATGATTCTGATGCAGAAACTGCTGATATTCAATCATGTGAAGATGTTTATGTTTTACATGAAGACAATTTTGGTGATTTAAAAAGCGATTTTTCATCTGATAATGAATCACTAGTTTCAGAATCATCAAACTCCGATATTTCAGACTTTGCTGATACCAAAACGAATTCAGACACGGATGAAGATCAAAATCTTCAGAATAACACAACAAGCCTTGCAACTTCTGATGGAACTTGAGATCTTTTAGTCTCTATTCAAAATAATTCCTGATGGCGATCTTACTACAATATTTTCAGTGAAGCAGCTAGACCATCCACTCAAGCAAAGCGTAGTATTTTCAAAGAGTAGGTTTGCAGTTCATGGGATCTATTCATTGATAAAAGTTTCTAGCGTCACATTCAAAGATGTACAGAAGAAGAAGCCCGAAGAGTTTTACAAACAGACGATTGGCGCGTGTCTTTACATGAACTGGATGCATTTTTAGCAATTGTTTATGCACGTGGAGCTCACAAGGTAGCTAAGATCAAGGTATATGAATTATGGAATAAGTTATGGGAAATTCCAATTATTTCCGAAACTTTGGCTCGTAACAGATTTGTTCAAATAATAAAGATTTTGCGGTTTGACTATAAGCAAACACGATCTCATAGACTAGCTACTGACAAACTGGCTCTGATATCAACAGTTTGGCACACTTTTGTCGGAAATTGTCTTCGACATTATCGACCGAGCACCAACATCACTGTGGATGAGCATCTTTTTCCTACTAAAGCTTGATGTAGATTTACGCAATACATGCCAAATAACATAAGCCTGACATATTTGGCATCAAATTTGGGATGAAAGCTAGTGTTGACAGACAGTCTTGATGGATTGCACGTGACGTCATCGCGCAGCTAGCCAAGCCGCTGGACGTCAAAATCGCGCATAGCGCTAAGTAAATGCATGCAAAAACTCGGATAGGGAAGATTATAGAGCATATTTTCAGGCTCTAAATGAGTTAATTCTTTGTAACATTAAACTTAAATGCTAGATAAAAGCTGTAAAAATTGAAAAAGTTCTTAATTAGTAAGAATTTGGTTTTTGTATGCTTTTTTTCAGTGATCTAAATCCGGCTTGCTGTTAAGAAAGTCATTGGAATCACAAAATATAAATGGTGGTAGCTAGTTTCGGTTATACTGTAAAAATCGAGTCTTACTATTGACTTATTTGTGACAAAATTAGCGTACTTTTAAATTGTTGTATCTCTTTATTTGTGACAAAATTGTCTTACTTTCAAACTTCGGTAATTTCATTAGTCTATTTTGCAGTATCTTGGTAATTTTTGCATTTCGTGTTGTCATTAGGGGCTTACCGCTATGGTTATTGGTTGCAAGGAGTTAAAACGCAAAAGCAGTTGTTTTGATTGAATTATTTCGTAGAGATTTCATTTAAATTTTAAACTAATGATATTTAACTGGCCTCAGTGTAACTTTGATGGAGCCTTAATTTGCATGTATTTCGACTTGCGCTCGTGATGTTAAATATTATTCATAAATAGTGCGTAAACTAAACATTAATCTGCCATGCGTTACAGCTGCGACCTAGAATTTTAAGTATTTTAGAATATGGCCGAATTTACGATGTGAACCAAACCTAAACGCCGGTAAAAGTGGACAATACCAGGCAATGGACGATGAGAATTCACAAAAGGCATAACTTTCAAGACCAGCTGAGCTATGTAAACTGCATAAATCGCTCCTGGTAACTCTCAATTAAGGCCAGGCTATCTATAAAAGTATTACTTTGCAATCAAATTCTTTAAACATCCCCACTGAAAGAATTATACATTGATTTGCAGTAACGTCCAATGTTTTGTAATGGCGTTTTGACGTCCAATCGTTTTGGCGGGAAAAAGCTATGACGTAGCTGCAATCCATCAATATGCTACATAGCATTCCTTATGTAGGAAAAGATGATTCTCGCCAACAGGAGTAAAATTAGGTGAACATGTTGTTTTGTAACTAATTGAATCCTACAGAAAGGCAGGTCAAAATGTGACAACAGATAATGTTTTTACTTCGGTAAATCTTGCTAAAATTTTGAGACAACAGGGAATCAGCATTGACGGAACTGTAAATCGCATCCAAAAAGAGATTCCACTAGAAATCAAAAAAAAGAAGGAGGATCTTTACACAACAAGAGTATTCAACCATAATTGCTGCACCTTGGCTGCTTATCAATCCAAAACAGCTAGAAACGTTTTGCTGCTTAGCACAATGGACTCTACTGTTGATATCGGTGACGATAGAAAGTCAAAGACTGAAACTGTAACGTTTAGTAACTCCACCAAATTTGAAGTCGATGTGGTTAACCAGATGGCTAAAAAGTACACTGTCAGTGCAGCTTCTTGTATGTAGCATGTGCAGTTTTTTTACAACATTTTATATTCGGCTGCGATCGATGCTTGTATTTTTTGATAAGTTTGTAACTGGGTCAAAAATCTCACGGCTATAGCATCTTTTGCGGTTATCTGAATAGCTTCGGGCAAAACTTGTTGAAGAGAAACAACTCACAAAAGTCCACTCTGTACAGTCATAGCAAGAGCTGTATGCAGAAACCAACAAAAAAAAAACACTGCCAAAGCATAGCTGCAACAACAAAATCGTGAAACATGGTGCATTTGCACTAAGTTAGTTTGTGGTAAATGCATTAAAAAACAGGAAAAACTCAATTATTGTAAGAGTTGCTGCAAATAAATATTGCTTATAATGTTCATATGCTTTTATTATGTTGGTTTTTATAGAAAGACATTCAAAACAACTGTGCAAGATCTAAAAGTAGATTTTACATTTAGATAAATACGTTTAAGGGATTCGTGTGAAATTTTTTCAAGAATTGCCAAAGATTTCGAAATTTTTTGCAAAAATTTTCAAAATTTAACTCAAAAATCGAACCTAAGTTTGCTTTATTCATGAAATAGATGGATTTTGTCCATTGAGTCCGCGGTTAGGTTATTGGGAATTTAAAGATTGCTAAAAACGTCAATAATATTCTGGGATCAATTTGACCCCAGTCTGTACTTCTAGGTAGTGTAAAATCTCCGGTACTTTTAGTGTAAACAAAAGTGGTAGGCAAACATTACAAACAATTACTAGTTAAACGTAACAGTGATGGATCGGTGTGAATCTCTCACCGAGCAGGTTAGCGTCGCCGCGAAATAACGGTAGAACGCTGAACGGCGACGTAAATGTTGATGACTTCTGCGTAGTTAAGCTTAAATTATGTCGATAAGATAACAAAGTTATGTGCAAAGATTTTTATTTTGCTTTGGTTACAGCGTTACACTTTGCTTTAATCTACTTCTTTCGTAAACTATTCTTGTGATTTTAAAGCATTCAACGTTTGTTTTTTTCTCTAGAAATTGCCGACAAATAAAAAATTGTGTCGCAATCAAGTCCGCCTTGCAAATTGCGTAACAGACATAGCTTAAATCGAATCTGTAACAAAAAAGACAACACGTTGATCCGTTTTCTATCACTGCGCGAGATCTTATATTTAGGCTAACAGTTCGCCTTTCGTGTGAAATACGTTTATTTAAGTTGTAGAATACATTCGTTATTAAACTTGTCGCTGCATTATGACTCCATTAATTAGATATAGCTTAAAATCGGTTTTATTGAAGAAATGAGAACTCCTTGAGGTAATAAAGGAATGTCCCAAACTTTTTCCCACATTCTCCTTGCTCTCAAAAATACGAATTAATCAGAATATAACATCGTACTCTTGGCAACGCTTCATTGCATAATTTCGTGACATTTTGGACTTTGGTATACATGAAAGACAATCAACCTGATATTGAATAAAGGGTGATTTTGCAAAATTTTTCGCAGACTTTTGGCAGTTACCTAGTATTGCAGCCATTAAGCAACACCAGCCTACCCTACCAGTCCTATTTTTGCCAACTCTTTTTCACTAAGCTATTGCACAACAAACAATGAAATAGCAGAAGATATTATAAGCTAATGCTTCATATTTCTATGCTGTAGGCTAATCCGTGTACTAAAGACTGAAATCTTTAATCAGAAACTAGTGCAACAATACAGCACTACGCTTAATCTATAACCCATGACTTACCAACTGGTTTAGCAGTGAGTAGCCTAACCCAATTTGAAAACTTGACTACTGGTACTTGTAGACTTAGGCTACAAGTACCGATCTACAGAAAGTCTTTCGTAATTTCACAAAATTGCAAGATGCCGAGTTGCCAATGGTACGGAGTCAAACGGATTAAATCCTATTTTTGCAAATCAGGGAAATTATTGAAAAAAAGTTTGGGGTGCCCCTATATTACCTCAAGTAGTTTTTATTTCATCGATAAAACCATTTTTAAGCAATATTTTTTTAAGGCCCAGTGGCAGCAAATGTTGCCAGTTAATTTAATCAAGAAAAAAAGAAAGTTTTTCAAACAAGATTAAAAACATCTTTTTTCAATGTTAAAGAATCTAGAAACAATAAATTCATAAAAATTCTGCAAAAAAATATCGGGATTTAAAGATCAAGTGCCAAGGTAAACATGCTACTTTAGTTTAACTAGCTGCATCAAAAAAAGTTATTCAACAACAACATTTAAAGCTGTAAAAAGTTGTTTTGCCAAAACAAAAACTCAAAATTACAATTTAGCTCCATAGAGTGGTGACGTCATTTTTTAACAACAGCCATGCCTTGGTGTTACCGCAGAAACCAAATGAGGTTTTAGTCAGCTTTTGCATTTCGCTAGTGTTGACTAATTGCCTTTTAGCTTTTACAGTAACTACCGCAAATTTAATGCAAGAAATCTTGTTATCTTGTGTGTTATTGGTGAAGACATTGTAAACTTGTAATGAAAGCCCACAACAAATAAAAACTATTTGAAAAAGTTAGATGATAACCATAATTCAAATAACAAACAAAAAATCTTAAATTGTAAGGGCCTTGATGACTGAATAGATGAGAAAACAGGAAGACGCCGATGTCTCAATGCAAATATTGTGTAAGACAAGCCCTTCAAAATGGACCAAAAATTATCAATTCTTTGAACTGCTAAAAATACAGCGCTAACTTTGTTTGCACTATGAGTCTTGTCAGATATTATTGAAGAGAAAAAAACTTTGATTTATTTTGGGGGTTTCACCAGTACTTAAACTTTAAAATTTTGCACGGGGGAAGCTTTTGCAGCCTCAACCAAACGTATTTGGAATGCGAAAGTACTTTAGAGGAAATTATGTCGTTCCATCCCCGAAATCAAGTGAAGACCAAAAAAAAAAAAGTATTCAGAACTATATTTGGCAGGAGTTTGTGGGATTTACTTGTGCTGATAGGCTCTTTTTTGTCTAATCATCTAGTGCTCAAATCTCGATGGGTGGACGCTAAATCTCGTTGGGGGATGTTAACTCACGATGAGAGGACGCGTCCACATGCGTCTCCCTACAATTTAAGTAGTGGGTATCACGTCCCAGAAGTTCTCCCAAATGGATCCCCCAAAATCTTTTTTTAATGACTAAAACTAAAGCCCCCAATTCTTTTTTTTGCTTTTAATTGATATTTATATTAATATTACTGCACTTTTGTAGTCCACCTGCATGGACCTTCCAAAGTGCCCAGAAGCAATTGATTTTTAAATAGCTTAAGCTAGAATGATGGTTTATTGAGTTCAGTCACCATGCAGTTGGTCTGAGGTGGAGTCGAAGACACTAGGTTCGAGGCCAAGGACACAAAAAAAATCCGAGGCCAAGGCAAGGCCAAGGACAGCCCTTCTGAGGACAGACCCTCTCGAGGCCAAGGACAGGAATGTTCGAGGCCAAGGCTATGGACGAAGGACACAGGCGCTAGTGTTCTCCAAAAAAAAAGGTCTTCAAAAATTTTTTTCAGGCGATCTCCTAAAAAGGAAAACGAAGAAGATCTTCGCAAATTTTCTGCAAGGTTTCTGGCGTTTTCCTACATATTTTTAAAATGAACAAATCCCTACTATTATAGGAACCAATGCAAATGCACATCACACTAAATGGGGATCCTCCGATATAAAACCTCGAGAAGAGGATCTGCTAGCGTATTGTGCTAGTTCAGACCTGAATTTCTGTAATGTGGGTAATAAACCAACATTCAGAACAAAAACGCGTGACGAGGTTCTAGACTTAACCTTAGTGAACCGGTGTGTGTGGACCGAGTAGTTGGCTGGCATGTTAGCAACGTGCTATCATTCTCGGATCACATGTACATCAGGTTCCAGGTTAAAAGCAGAATTCAAAAACAGGCTAAAATGTTTCGAAATGTTCTTCGTACGTGCTGGAACAAGTATGAAGACGAACTCGAACAAAAATTAAATGAACAAATTCTACCACCAGTACCAGTACCATCCTTAAAAGAAAACATTGATGTGCTGGCGAACAAAGTTCATTTAGTAATAACTACATCACATGAAGCTGCTTCGATTTACGACATAAGGGCGCAGACAAAAGGGCGCAGTAATCAGAGCTCACAGACTCCGACAAGCGCATATTTTTTTTCCCAAGTGGAGGAAAGTATAGCTGGTCGCATGCAAATGGAAGCTCTTTTCGGAATTTTTCTAGCGTTTGCAGATTCCTTTTCTTTTATTCTTCTAATTAATAACACGTCACATTTTTGAATTTTAGCTGAAATTTATGCATTATATCGCGCAACTTAATGTAGCATTTAACGGTTTTCTGATCGTAAAGGTTTTATAATGTTTCTAAATTTTGTTTGTGTTTTAAAGTTTCAATCAAACTGGCAAGGCAGCACAGGCAAATTTGAATTGGATTTTGTTTCGTTGTTCTTAGTACGTAGTAGTTAACCTTGATGTTACCTATTTTTCAAACAAAAGTGATACTTTGCATCGTTATGTTTATGGTCAAAAGCTGAATAGTTCTCTATCACCCTTTTGCCGCTAAACGTTGCTTTTGTTCTGTGATTTTTTGTTTGTTGCCCTTTAATTTTGTTTTTGCATCAACTTCGAGCACTAACAGCAGCCATCACACTGCGTTTTCTGCTCCACATAGCAGCTTCCAACACTGTCGGACGCTAGAAGTCGGAAACAACGCCTTCCCAGGCGTGCGCTCATTGTCGACGATAGTCCTTCAGACCTTTTTAGCTGCTCTGCTTACTTGTCCAATGTTTACTTCTTTAGCAAGCACTTGCTTCATTTCAGCGCTGACGATCATGCAAATCATGATCTGCCACTAATTGGCTCAACTGCTAAAGTCCACAATCCGCATGCTCTGACGAGACATAATCATTCGCCTCACAGTAACGTTCACCATGGCTGTACATAGACCCATGACTGTCCAAGAGTGAAAGGAAAAGCGACTACCAGCAGTCTTCTTGTCCTAACGAAGGACGCGCATCACTATGTCACGCACTATAGTCACTTTGCTTGCACGTGGTTATATGTTTTATGTAATATAGAGCATTGTTCTACATTGTTTTTCCAGCGGTCAAGAACCAATTTTGTTTTCCACAACAGTGATACAGAGTCTGCGAATTTTGAGTTTGTGCAACGAAACCTCAGGAAAATCCTCTCAAATGTGTTCATAAGCCAAATCAGTTCGATTATTGACCTCTTTTTGAGCACTATTTTTGCCAATGTTTTGGGAAGTGCTGCCATTGTCGCAAAAAAAAGTAATTTTGCCCCTGAAAGTTAATATGAGTTGCAAGCGCCAAAACCCGCAAGCGATACCTAACGTATAATCACAATTCATTATTTTTGCGTAATGTTATCATATTATTTTTAAGCGTGATATATATATCATAATATGAATTATATTGTTTGCAATTTTATCTCTCCTCTATATATATGTTTGCATATCGATATAATGGCTAACGGATAAAATTTTAGATCATTTTGATGTGTTCAACAGGAAGTTGACTTCGTTTGGTCGGCTCTGGGTTAGGCGTGACGGATTCACAATCTTACTCTCTTCTTCGTGAAGATTGGTTAGAGCGGGATTGTGTCTTCGCTGCGCATGGTCTAGAAGATGGCGAAATGGAGTGACCTTCCTTGCCTCGCCCAATACTGTACTGTAGCTGTAGTGCATCATAAATGTTTTGTGTTATGTTCATGCTATGTGAATTAATTCAACAGTGAGAGACTGAATATCCAATTATACAATCTTTTAAGCATGGAAGTAATTGATTGTTCTCAAAAACAAAAATAATAATAATAATTTATATGTTTTAAATAATAAGTGTTTTAATTTTTTTTCGCCATGTGTTTTTTTAGAAGAAATAATACTACACTTTTTCAGGTTCGCTTTTACTTTCAACATTAAGCGACACCGGGATTCGGGTCACTCGGATAGAAGCAGACGGAAGAAGAAAAAAGAGGAAGACACCAATCAAGCGGCACCCCATGAACATTTTCCTCACGCCACCGCATCTTCATCAAGCAAACCCCAAATCAACTTTGCTTAATCCGTGGGGAGGTATTGTGGCGTGAAGGAACTGATCATTTTTATTGCGCGTGCAAATGCTGCAATCACGCAGACCATGTAGCCTACCAGATGATTTATCCGAGTGAATCAAATTCCGAACGCTTCAACTTGTTTCTGCGTCATGTTTTTGCTATGTATCAGCGTTGCTCCATATCTGCCTCGTTTGAGTGATTCAAATTCCCAAACGAATGGTTTTCTATCTTTTTTTTATCTATGGGCGCACGAGCTCAAGTTAGTTTCTTTTTTGCCAAAGTTCGACGTCATTAGGACAAAAGAGGCAGAGATGGAACCTGTATATAAAACTTGTTTCGGGCGTGGCATAACATAGTTAGAGTATAATCATATAGTATAGTCATAAAGTCATGTAGTCATGTAGTCATGTAGTCATGTAGTCATGTAGTCATGTAGTCATGTAGTCATGTAGTCATGTAGGCATCTAGTTATATAGTTGTATAGTTGTATAGTCGATATAGTTAATATAAAAAGCGTTTTAGACTTTTACAGTTGTTACCGATTTTCGCTTAACCAATTTTAACAAGAATAACTAACAAAGCAGCATTGGTGTGCAATTTAACAATGAAGACGTAGGAGTCAGAAAGCGCAACATTTTCCATCTTCCATCCATTATCATTCCCCACAATTTGGCTCCATCAATCATCATCTCGACCTCCATAATCCATTCAACTTCCATAGGCGCAGGGACATAAAGGCGCAGAGACGTAAATCTGTAAGCTATGCTAAGATTTTTGTGCTTCAGAAATAACATTGATTGATTAGTATTTTAGTTAATTTTTGAAAGTCAAGTTTTGAAAAAAGTTTTTTTCTGTTCGTTTCCTGTTTTTAATGTTCAGCTGTCGCACAAAGCACAACCCTTAAGCCAGTGGTTTTCAACCTGTGGGCCATGGCCCACTGGTGGGCCACAGAAGTATTTTGGTTTGAAAAAGTCGTATTTGTACGATGAGCTATTTATTGATTTGGCTTGAAAGCTTGCAGAAAAACCGTTTGAAGATTGGTGAAGACCTTTTTTTGGAGATCACCTGATTTTGACTGAAAAACCGCATCAATCTAATTCCAGACTGATGAAAATTTGGATCAAGTTCGTGTACTGATGTTTCAAGCTTTTTCATCATTTTATCTGCTTTACGTAACCGACGAACGTCAGCGGTTGTTTTCAAACGCAATCATTTAACTGTTTTCAAACGCCGTCACTAAAGGATTGTAGTTAATTTGTTAAGCAAACAATAATAATTAGTCTTTTGTCCCGCTGCAAAGTAAAATTAATTCTTTTATTTTCACGCTCTACTAAGCCGAAAGCGGGTAAGGGAGTTTGTGGGGCCCATCTCCGTGTTATTGCGCCCGGCAACGCAGCTCCTTTCGAAGTAATGTCTCAGCGGTGGCGAGCCGTTGGCAACACTGCGTACAATTTGAGCGGCCCAAGATTTGAATCTCAGGCCTCCCACTTCAGAGACGAACAGCAAATGCGTTTTCTAATCACATGCACAAAATTGCACATGTACTTATTGTAGTCGTTATACAGAGTTTAGAAAAATCTATTGTTTTTTTTTATTTTGTTCTGAAATTTTACTTCTTACAATTTATTTGAAAAACTGACTGATTTCGTGTGTGAAATATCCGGAGACGTGCGCTAAACACATGAGAGCACAATGGCTCCACACGTATTTGATTTTTAATGAGTTTTGAAATACGAGATAGAAACATTTTTGCAATTAAGCTATAAATTTTATGTGGTTTTGATTTTATCGCAGAGATTATTACTGTATAGAAATTTTGTTTCCAGTTCATGCAAAAAAAAATTACTCGTTTTATGGAAGATTAAAACTGATCCATTTTTAGGAGACAAATTATTATCAAGATTCAAGAATAAGTGTGACAAAAAAGAATTTTGAATAGGCAAGCATTCTAAATATTCTAAGTTACTTCCTCATCACAGTGAAGTAAACTACAGCATTTATTGAAAGCAATCAAAATCAAACAATATCGTGGCGAAAAATACAGAAAAGTCAACACAAGATTTACAATGACAGTATCTAGGGATTCATTTGATAGTTATGGCTAATGCCTGTTAAGAATTCCTACATAGATTGTGGAGGAGCGTAAGGATCGTTTCCGATAAATTGATTTGTAAGAGTTAAAATTCTCTTGTCACATTCTTGATATTTTTTTCACAAACTCCTTTACACGCCTTCGGCTTAGTAAAGCGAGAAAATAAAAGAATTGATTTTACTTTGCAGCAGGACAAAAGACTAATTATTATTGTTTGCTTAATAAATTAACTACAATCCTTTAATGACGGCGTTTGAAAACAGTTAAATGATTGCGTTTGAAAACAACCGCTGACGTTCGTCGGTTACGTAAAGCAGATAAAATGATGAAAAAATAAACACCAGTTTAAGGCAGTGGTTTCCAACCTTTTTCTAACCTTGGCCCATTTTCATCTTGAAAAATTTTGTATGGCCCTATTCTCAAAGTATTGCTCAATTGCAATTTTCCACTATCCTGAGCAGTAGCGTAAAAAGCTTGAAACATCAGTACACGAACTGAGCTAGCAAGCCTTCGAAAAGAGGCTCGGCGAGCTTGGAGAAGAGCCATTAAAACAAATCAAAAGAAGATTGGGAGGCTCAAAAGCTCGCCCAATCCTATTTCAAAAAGCTATAATGAGCAAAGCGCGATTCATGGCATAGCTTTGCAGAGAACATGAATAGTCAAACACCAACTGCTCGGCTGGTCAAGATTACTCAAAGGAATGAAACGGTGCGTGTTAGCAACGTAATGAAACACAACGGAGAATTCAAGAAGTCTCCACAAGAAACTTTGAACCATCTGCTCGATATCTTATCACCGGGTAGCCAGCAGACAGCAGAAAATCATTCAAACAGGTACGATTTAGTGGATAATCGATTTATGAGACCTGAAAACACTGAAATTATTGCAAACATATTTTCATTCGTGTGTATGGAAGCAGCTATTAACGAATTTCAACCATTCAAAGCACCAAGGCCAGACGGGCTCTATCCTGTACTGCTACAGAAAGGTTGGAATCAACTGAAAGGATATTACTATGCCTTTTTTCATGCATGCCTGAGACACAGCTATGTGCCATCGACATGGAAAGAAGGCACAAGTTTATTTCTTCCCAAACCCGGAAAAGAAAGCTATTTTGAAGCTAAATCCTTCTATATGATCACTTTAACTTTTTTTAAACTAAAATGGTTGGAAAGACTAATTTTGCATCATATTAATGAAGATAGTAACGTGCAGGCAAAGTTTTCTTCATCGCAGTACGGATCTCGCGCAGGTGTTTCTACGGAAACTGCTTCGCATGAATTTAAGTGCGGTGTAATGTGTTGACGTGTTTGCAAAATACCGACTCTGCTGCAAATGCCAGGTGACCGAATAAAGACAACTAAGGTATTTGAGGGAAATTTCAAATGCCAAATTATGGATAAAAAGAATGCTATCAAATCCGACTGCGTTCTAAATCAGAACACTGTCAAGATTTACACTGATGGCTTGAAACTAAATGGGAGAGTAGGTGCAGGTTTTTATGCAGAATACCCAAACAACTCAGCAAAACAAGCATTTTTCCTCCTTGGAATACACAGCAATGTGTTCCAGGCAGAAGTCTTAGCTATTTCAGAAGGGGCAAAGAACCTGCTTTTGGAAAAAATGAACAAAGTATTGTTGTGATGGTGGTTAGTCAGGCAGCTATTAAATCACTCATAAAGTGCACTGTAACATTAATTACAGTACTTAACTGCATTACAAACCTAAAATCTTTGGGTAAACAAAACCACGTCAGCATTGTCTGAATTCTTGGTCATGCAGGAGTACATGGTGACGAAGTGGCAGACTATCTAGCCAAATCAGGATCTAAATCGAAAATGCATGGTCCTGAGCCTTGCATTACAGTCCCGTATGCCAGTAGTGTTAGCACGGTTAAGGACTGATCCACAGACAGATAAAAATTTATTTGGAATAAACGGAAAGACTGCTTGAGGATAAAGGAGTTTGTAGGTTGGACGTCCTCACGACTAACAATACGTCTTCTTAATCTCAAGAGATCTCAATTTAATAAAGTAGAGCAAGTTTTAACTGGGCATTGCAATTTACAGCGGCACAAAAAAACTTCCGTTCGTGCTGAGTCTTCTCTGTGTCCAAAATGTAGACTACAGGACGAAACACCAAATCATCATGTTGGCAAAGCCAAACCAAGATATTCGAGTTGAATATCTTGGAATCACTAAAACCACTGTTCACGATGTGGTAACGAAATGTAACATAAACAAACTCGTGACGTACTTAAAGGAAGCTGGAAGACTTTCTGAGTTCGACCACTAACCAAACAAAACTACAGCAAGTTAGCAGCTACAGTTGCAATGGTCCCAAATGAGGCCTACACAATGTGTACGAGGACTTTACCTATTGGTGGCAGATCTGCTTGCACCGCTGCCAAGTAATTATAATAATATTACATAATATTAACAGTTCAAAAAATAGTGCTGTCCTCGAGCCGAGGACAGGGCATTTTTCGAAGACTTGAGGCTTCGAGGCCAAGGACTTCAAAATGTGTCCTCGAGGACGTCCTCAAGGCCAAGGACGTCCTCGAGGACTCCACCTTTGCAGTTGGTAAATGCATTTTTACGCTGTTTGTAATCTCAATCCCTTGGGGATCCAAAAGAAAATGTGTACCTAGCGGGGAAACAAACAACTTTTTTTGAAAATCTTTTTATTCAACACGAGTCAGTCGTTCACTGGGCTTGCTGACTTAGCAAACTCCCATCTACAATGTTTGTTTAGTTTCGTCTTGTGGTCGCTTGCTGTCGTAGCAAGATGAAACGGGCGTTGTTTGAGTAAAGCCTTTCGCTTATAACCAGTGTTAGATGTCAGTAATTACATCAGATTAAAAGTCATAAGAAATTACCGGTTCGTTCATTTCATTGATTGCAGCAGCAAGCGCTGACATTCCTTCGGTTACACGTTCACTGTTTCTTAGACATCCAGGTAGCATGCCTAAATTACTAATTATGTTTCTTGAAATGCATTCAAACAGTGTGATAGTCGTCTCCTCATCATCAATTGACTGCGAAAGAATAAACTTCTCTATCTAAAAACATCAACAATGTTTTATTTGTTCATTTTTTCCTGTTGGATGTTCGTCCTGTTTGGCCTTAATTGTTCTGTCGCTGTAAACATCCCGCTTTAGATTTTGTCCCCAAAGATTTAAAAGTTTTATCTTTCATTTAAGACCCCCCACAAAAAACAACCAAAATTGGAAAAGTTTCTCAACCATGATACATTAAGAAATATGAAGGCCACAAGAATTATTTATTGCCACCTAGTGGGAACACAAATACTCCTCATAAATCGTATAACTAACGAGCTTATTGACAAAACTATGACAAAAACTTTTTCGACACCTAAATGATAAACATTGCAATGACCTTTTTTAAAACATAAAAATTTGATAATTTGAGAATAGCATAATAAAAAATCAAAAATTTAAAATAATGCTTTTTCAATTAAATATTGATGCTTTTATGAACATATCTGTCAATTCTACTCTTTGACAAGTCAGAATGTGTGGCAGGATGATGTTAATGATCCGTTAGTTTGTTGCTTTTATACGCTGTTTTACCTTTGCAATAGCTTTTGTTTGGCTTGCTCTTTTGATCTCGTTCAAAAATCGTTTCAAACTGTCTTTCATAAATATAACCTCGTTTAAGTTGATCGTAAACCCAGGTCGATGTCCAAGCAATTTTTGTCGCCAGTTGAAAACATGGTGCAAAATGGCGATGTCCATTGGATGGATATATCTTTCTTTAGGATTAAATACGTTTCTTATTATAATAATATCAGGAAGTTTCTCAGCTACATTACGACTGAAGAAATCGTCGTTCATTTCGTGTACCCAAGTCAATAGAGTTTGCCATTTGTAAAATTCCCATTTCATCGAATCCTCTAAGTCGTTTAATTTATCTAAGACCCATTTCTTTAGCCTTTCCACATTCTTAACTGGAATGGTCAGTAAAAAGTCATCACTGAGAAATTTTCTGTTTTCTTCATTACATAAACCAAACAATAAGTTGTTCACCACTTCCATTCTACTTTCATTCAGATTGAGATATTTAGAAATGTATTTTTCGAACTGTTTAAAATGTGACTTGATGAAAAACAAAGCAACAAAAAGTTCTTGCCATAACAAATGAGTAAAATAAAACAGCTTTTGGGGACGCCCTCCAACTATTGAGGCTCGTTTTCCTTGAGCTAAAATGACGTCAAGGAATCCAAGTTTCTCATTTTTGCCAAAACCGATACTGTCCAGCTCGCAAGAATCAAAATAGTATTCTTTTTTTTCAAAAAGTTTCCAGGCTAGACTAGCAAAATGATTCAAGTAGTACTGGAAATCGATCTTAGCAATATTAGCCACTCTAGGCTCAACAATGCAATGTGAAGTGTCTTTTAAAAACAAACACAGAACTAAAACAAATACGTTGCTAATTGTTTTGGGAGTGTTTCTTCCATGAGTTTGGTGTAAACATTTCATACAATGCATTACCAAGGAACAAAGAACAGGTACAAAGCAATAACTTAAAAGATCCGGTTGTTCGCCGCTAATGGTCTCAAATATAAGATCACTTTCCTGACCACAAATACATTTACAGAGCTGTTGCTGAGCGCTTCGGTCGATGCCAGTAAGATTGACAACAAAAGAGGGTCTGATTTCGTCTGAAAGTTCATAAAATTGTTTAGGACGTGAAGTTATGATCTTTTTGGATTTTGGTAGAATGCTGCCAAGCATGATTTGTTTGATAAATACTTCAGGTAATGCATGACTGTAAAGATTTGCACATTTGCTGTTACCTGTGAATGCAGCTTCATCTAAACCATCCAGTAAAATTAACACCTTTTCGGTTTTATCAAGCTGCTCTAAAACAGCTCGTCGTCGACGTTCATCGCCGCAATATTGTAGTGTTAAAGAATCGCATGTGAGGAATGTAAGCAGATCTATTTTGGTGTCGTATTGGCAGTCTCGTAATTTTACGAGGAATATATAGTCTACATCATATTCAGGAAGTTTATTTTCCACGACTTTTTGAAGTATGGTCTTGGTTAGCGTTGATTTGCCAACACCTGGTTGACCAATAATTCCTACAATATTTCTTTGAATCATACGAATGTTTTTATTTTTAATCCTTTCAGCGTTATTTGATGCTTCACTAAACAAATTTTCTACTTCGAAGTCTCCAAATGGTTCGTTCCATTTTTGCATAATAAATTCTTTTCGTGTATGGCAATGGAATTTTTCATTTATATCTTCACCCAATGGTGGGTCTTTTACTTGTGTAAGCTGGACTGAAACTGTTAGCATTTGACAATTTTCAAGCCAGTGAGGCCATTTGATAATACACTCTGTTGAAGCTTTTTTCCACAGCTGCTCTCGTAGATCCGCACCTAAGTAAAGAAGTAACATGCTGCTTCAACACATGATTAGTTTTTCAAGGTCATTTCCGTTCATATAAACTTGTTTTAGATTCCGAGTCTTGAATTTCCATTGCATTTTTTCTGACTTAAAAACACTTTGTTTAAGCGGATTTATTTTTTACTTATTAGGCCAATATATTTAATATCAGGTCTATTATCTTCTACATATACCAAAATGCTGCCATCAAACAAGTTTTAGGAAGTTTAGAAATTAACTAAAGGTTTACGATATATTTTTAATTAGCAGCATTAAATGACATGTGAAGGAAACCTCAACTCTACAATTGGAAATAGTAACACATAGAAATCTCAGTTTATATTTGACAATACTTTTCAGATCATCCTGAACATATTTAATGCAAAGTTGACAATAGCAAAATAAATAGTCTCCCATGCTATTTAGGGACGTATTCAGAGGGCTGCCAAAAGCTCTGCTTCTCCACTCCCTCAATTTTTTCCAATCAATTTAAACCTACAACGCAAAAGAGACTAAAAGTTTTCCCTTAAAGTTATAACTCCTGGCCCCCAGTTTAAACTTTTTCATGAACATATAATGTAATAACGAAATCAGTAATCAGTTGCAGAAATAGAGGCCTGGAGTCAGCCCTTCCCACTTCTTAACTTATTTACTTAGAACCATTAACCAGTAAATGCAAGCTATTAAACGTGTTTTATCTCTGCTAATAAATGGCTAGGGAGCTGAAGGACCTAAAGCTTCATGTCTAAACAATTTAATTTTTTTAAAGATTTAAAACGTGCAAAGTTTTTTCAATTTTGAGATAAAATGTAGATTTTTTTCCAAGGATTCTCAAAAATTGCCAAGCTTAGCCCATATAACTTCGTTGCTTTTGGCAGTTGTGGATCTGTCCCCAATCCCCTTACTTTGATCCACTTAGGATGCTTCTGTTTTACTCAATAATCTTGCATACATTTTTCACATAAAAGCTTTGAACTCAAGCCCTTGCCTAAGCTGCAAAGTTGTGTTGCCCGCCTGGCAACTTTTAATACCCAGGATATGGAAGGGGAAACGGTCAATTTTTTTGAGGAATTGAAAGCACTTCGATAAAAGAAGCCAAAAGGGAAAGCAAACTCCGAAGTGTACAATTTTGGAAGAGCTGGAAGCGGAAGCAATTATTTAAAAGTAATGTGCTTCCACTTCCTCCAAACTGGCTATTGGTTATCACAACTTTTAAAATAAAATTTAGCAATAATAGGTGTGCGCAGTTTGCACTGCATTTGCCCCAAATTCATGGCCATGTTATTGTAAATAAGATATCAATTTTTTGGTAAATGCGAGCTTTGGATGCCTTTCCCAATACAGTAGACTATGTATGGTCAAAAATATGCCAAAAATAGTCAAACTATTTTGTAATAAGGCTGATTTTGTTCAGTTTGAGCGTTTTTAAGCTTAGTGGTCAACAACCATTCGTTTAAAAATCATAACACAAGCATTGCTAGAACAACCAAGAAAATAGAAGAGCTGAAGCTTTTCCTAGCAGAGTCAAGTAACAAATATTTTGGAATATTACGCAAGTTTTAAATTTGTTTTCAGCATTGCTAATAAAAATAAAAAGAAAAGGCTTACTAGCTTAAATTTCTTTTTTTTTTAATTTTAACGGATGCTTTGAACAAAACTGTCAAATATTTTATATTTACATGTTCTTGAAAATAGATATTATTGCAAAAAAATTACAAAATCACTAAAGCGGCTTCGGGCTTCAGCTGTCAAAGTAACGCCTGCAAACCTCCGGCAACTTAAGATTTCGCTTCATGCAGCTCTGTTACCCAACGCAAACTATAGTTGGATATTTAGCCAACATTTGGCGTGGTTGTCATGCTACTTCGCTTCTTTCCAAAGTTGGAGTCACGGAGGAACTCCATGAGTTCGCGGAGACTCAAAAGTCGGACCATATCCAAAAGCTGAGCCAGAGGTCAAAGATAGACAGAGAGTTAGGTGGCTCGACAACAGATAAAGAGTTGTTTGTAAATTTGCCCCCACTCTCTAGGCCAAAAGTTTTTGTGCCGCTACTTAAGTTCTTACGTTCTTCCCTGACTTAGCGTATATCTGATATTGCTTACGGATGCAGAGATGTGTGCAACTTTGCTTTGCTGAAAGGTCACTGGTGTGATGTAGCAGCTTTAAAATATCACACATTTGTATGGCGGCCAGTGCCACTACAGGTACTGGTGCAGGCTTATTTTTCAAGAAATTTAGAACTAGAATTTAACAATTTTTAGCAGGAAATAACTTTTATACTGAAGTTATTATTGCAGTTTGCTAGGGTTTCCAATTTCGAATAGTTTCAAGGATTTAGATTAAAAAAAATCGATTTGGAGAATTAAAAGTGTTTATTTCATGCGATAGGGCAAAACAGAAATTAATTAAGTTGAAAGTTGATAGCTAAAATTCAAAGAATATGTACATACCGTACTGCAAAAAGCAGAGGTGGAGTCGAGGACACAATAGGCTCGAGGCCAAGGCCAAGAGCACAAAAAAATCCGAGACCAAGGACAGCCCTTCCGAGGAAAGACCCTCTCGAGGATAAAGACAGGAATGTTCGAGGCCAAGGACCAAGGACACAACGCGGAAGTGATCTCAAAAAAAAAAGTCTTCCCTGCAAAATTTCGTAAATTTTCCGGTACAATTCAGCGAAACAAAATTGGTCATGACCTTGGCCCATTTCAATAAGTCAAAAAATAGTGCTGTCCTCGAGCCAAGGACAGGACATTTTCGAGGACTTGCAGGCTTTGACGCCAAGGCCAAGTACTTGACCTTCGAGGCCAAGACCAAGGACTGCAGATCATTTCCTCGAGGACTCCACCTCTGGTAAATGGTATCTGCCTAAACCGGTAAAATTGCCCGCTTTTCGTCACACTACATGAATTTTTTTGTTTCATTCTTAGCAATGAACATACAATTTAATCAAAATCAAGTCAATAAATGATGTTTTGACAAATGTGAGAGCGGAGGCTGGACGCGGTAAGATTTGTTGTGAAGCGATAGCGCTTTGATCAAATAAGCAGAAACGGAAGCGGACTCGGAAGCAATTAAATTCACCTGGAGCTCAAAACGGAAGCTATAGTTCTGAAAGCTAGAGAGCGGAAGCGAACTCGGAAGCGTGGCACCTTAAAATGTGCTGAAAGCAGAAGTAAAAAAAAATTGACTGCTTTTACGGCCCTGATATATAACTTAAATAGCAATTTGCTATCGCTAGTTTTCACTCGACAAAACCTTTTTTTAAAAATGTAGTCGCTATCGGAACATTTTAAAGCTAATTAAAAGCGATGATATTTTGTGCATGATAAATGAATAGTGATTCAAAGTCAGATGATTGATTCAAAGATAATTAAAGATTCAAAGATTTACATAATGATTCAAAGTTGTTCTGAATTTTTTTCATGTTTGTTACTTTGCTGTAAAATTAACGTCACTTCTCAGAAGAAACTATACAAGCTAAAAGAAACTTACATTGTACGTACTTTTAAAATCTAGCTATTTCTATGACAAAACAATAATGTTCAAGGAAAATCTCAAAGTCAAATTTTTACTGCAAAAATATCTTTCCAGAAAATGCCTCCCTCCACAACTGAGCCATGGCATTATTGCAGAAATACACTAAAACGCTAAAACTCTATGTTCCTAAACAAGATAAAGAGGTGAAGATTTTTGACTTCTTAAATTATTCCTAAAGAGATATAGACTGATTAACTAATGTAACAAATTTAATATTTGACAAAGACATCAAGCTCTATTTTGTTCAACAACACCTTAATGCTGTCTCCTCGTCCATTATGGATAATTGTTTTAGCCCAGATTGACTCAGTCGAGGCGGAGCACCCTTCATCTCGTGTTTAGAAGCTGACTGGCTTCATTATTATTGCAAAGAGGAGTGGGCCTAGTGCAAGAAATTGTTTGATTTTGCAATTGAGCTTTTAATGTACAACAGTAAGCAAGATTTCAAGCACTCATTAGATGGGGGGGAGCCATTTTTAGAGTTTCGCGGTCTTTGTCAATAGATTTTGTAGTTTTACAAGTCACAAATCAATTCAGATTCAAGTTTATTTTGTTTTTTTCAAAGAACAAAAACACACTCCAAGTAAATACATAGCACATTTTTGAAAAAAAATTGGATTTTTCTATTTTGTTTGGGTCATTAGTTGAACACAAATAGTAGCGAAATCGAACTGTTTTTGTCAATTTTCGTAAAAGTTTCTAAATGCTGAGGCTCTGTGCACTGACCCATGTCTTTTTATTAACATTTCATGCCGTCAGCTTGCGTTCCCTATAAAGCCTTTCCATTTCAAAGTTTCTGCCATCTTCATTGCATTGGTAGAAAGAGTTGTCGAAAAGTGACAGCGTTATGACAAAATAAACTATTTTTTTCTTAATTTGTAAAAATTTCTAGACGCTGAGGCTGTGTACCCTTATCCACGGCTTTTAATTTACACTTCATGCAGTAGCTTGTGTTCCATTAAAAGCCCCTCCCTTTCAAACTTTTTTGCCAAAGTCATTGCATGCGATTTGCAATTTGGAGCACCCTATCAATAGTCTTGGCTACGCCCACAGTGCCATTTGATGATTAATGTACCCATACAGTACAATGCTAATGATTGTAATGAACAAAATTGTGATGGGTTTGTAAATAACTGAAAGTACTTACAGTCTTTTGCAGTTTGTTCCGGTGAAACTGTGTCACCTGCAAAATAATCATCACTTTACATGTTACTGTTGCAATCTAGATAGTGCATGTCACGTGCGTAATTTAGGCAGAATAACATCTAAAGTTACTAGAGCTGTAAAAACTCAGATGGTTTATAATTGAGTCTTTTACTCAAATGTTTTATGAGCAGCTTTTTCTGCTCAGTCAATGGCGCTGGAGTTATCGTGTGGTGGGGAATTGTCAGAAGCCTGCACACGAGTCAAACTGCCAACCTCTTCAATAAAATTAGTGAATTTTGCGACCAAATATTCAATTCTATCACCAGTAATGTCATTAATTGCGAGTACATGAATATTTACGACAAAACCCTAAACATACAAAATGACAGCAAGACCATGATTCTAATACATCTCAATATCAGATAGCTTCAAAAAATCTACGACGACTTTTACGATTTTGTTACGTCGCTTTCTTTTCGACCTGATGTTATTTGTTGATCCGAATCTCGCATCAAACAGCCTTTGAAAAGTATTCAGCTGCAAGGCTATAATTTTATTAAAGCAAAGCCTTACAAACAAGCCGGTGGAACAGTAATTTACGTCTGCTCTAAACTTAAATTTTCCCAAATCGCAGGTTTTGGATTAACTGGCACGGAATCCATTTAGCTAAAAATTAGGAACAACAATTCAACAAAAACATTGGTAAACTTACTGTAATATTGTTTTTATCTACAGGCACCCGAGTTAGAATATCAATCAATTCGTATGTGAATTTTTGGACTGTGTGGAAAAACAATAAAATGAAAAAAAAACTTTTACATTCTTGATGACATAAACATTTACCATAACAGAACCAACCAGTCATCCCTCCAAGCTGAAAAACACCATCAAGCAACAACCAGAGGTGGGCGTTTTGCAAAATAGGTCGCAAGTTTCGCAGTTGCACAAATTGCGCAACTTGCGAATTAACTTGCCCGTCGAGCAAGTTTAGTAAAAAACTATCTTGCCCGAGGCGATTTCAGCTTGTCTCGGGCAAGCGGGCACGCGTTAATTTCGAACCCTGCATTTAGTTTAGGCTACCTTACTTAATAAGTACGAAATATCTTTTGTCTTTTTGTACTACAATTAGTAGCCGAAAACTTGGCCGCTACAATAGGAAAAAGATTAGATGAGTGAGTCGGAAAAGCATACGACAAAATCACCAATGATTGCTTTTCTGCCTACAAGAGAGATGCGTGCTTGCAAAATTCAAAAGATTCAACACCGCTATCCTTAGTTCGGCCGCCGTCGAGAGATTATTTTCTGTTGGTTTTGATATTTGCGATCGAAACGATCGTCTATGACAAAGGAAAATTTTGAAAAGTTTGTTTTGCTGCGTGAAAAAGATAAATGTTTAAAAATGTTAATTTTTCTCCATGAATAACACAATATTTTTGAATGTGAGTGAGTGGTGCTTTTTTTTCCTTTGGTGTTTATTTATTTTTATTGTTGTTTATTTTTTTTTTCATTTTAGAGTTTATTTGCTTTTTTTAACAATAAAAATAATTCTTTTTTCGCTCATGGATATGTGCCTTTAGTTATAAAAGCTAAACGCATTGCGGTTGGTTTATTCCAGAGCAGCTTAGCTGAAGATGGTACCATGTATGTACTTTCATATTTCTGTACTTAACACCATCGTCTGCAGCGCGCTTTTTAAACTTCGATTATGCAAAAATTTGTAATCAAAAACTTTTATAAATAGCGAAATTTGTTTGCGCTCCTCAAGCAATCAATTTGTAGTTGCGCTGTACCATTTCCAATTTTTGGTTGCGGAATTAGAGATCGAACGAAAATGAAGATAATGAAGATGCATGTGAATGAAGATAATGAAGATGAAAATGAAGATAATGAAGATGATCGAACGAATAATAAAGATGCATGTGATCGAACGAAATGGCGAGGAATAGTAAAGACAATGACCATACGAAATCCGGCCAACTCCGTCGACGGGGAAAATACCGGATCCAACATGTGATATGATAATGATGATGAATTAGTGTTTGCGCTTTAAAGCGTTTAGAATTTTGGTTAAAGAATTTACAATTGCGCTTTAGGCTTTTAAGATTTTGGTTGTGGAATTCGCGCTTGCGCTTTTAGCTTAAAAAATTCTGGTTGCAGAATTTGCGTTTGTGCTTCAAGGTTAAAAAATTTTGGTTGCGGAATTTGCGCTTGCGGTTTACGATGTGTTTTTTAAACGCCCAGCTCTGGCAACCACCAAAAATGGTGCCTTTTAGCTCATTACAAAACGTTTTTGGGTCGCGAACAAGATTTGCTTTGTTATTGCATTCTTATTGTACAGTAATTAGCACCAACTAATTTGCTTTGCCCAAATATTTAATTCGATGCTATTGTGTCAGTGTGAAATGATGAAACTTTGTTAAATTTTTTAAAAAGCGTTTAAAATTATTTAAAGTGTGAAAGATCAATGCCTACCACCTCCGATATTTTGAATAAAGTTTCCGCTAACTTGTGCTCTTTCACCGTATGTAGTTTTAAACTGGCTTTTGTCTACAGTCCCACGGTAAGTATCCCTGGATCCACCTGATTGTGTTCCTTCATCATACGTGACATCTTTTGCTGGCTCTAAAACAATAAATCTATGTTTATTTACTACAGCATTGGCATAGAAGAGGTGGGGCGCCAAATGAATTAAACTTGTAAAAAATGCTTTTTGAGCTAAACTATAAAACCGAACTGCCCAAAGTGCAGCCTTCTCAACAAGTTTTAACAGTTCCCGACTGGTCTCGCGATTTTTAAGGTTGTTTTGACGTGTGCAATTTTTTCATAAAAAATGCTGTTTTTTCTGTCAAATTTGTTGATTTTTGGAATTTTTCTTTTTCCAAACATTAATTTTAATCAATTTTCGTGAATTTTTATTTGGTTAGTAAGATCACTCGGAATAGATAAAAAAAGTATCAATGTTTTTGAGCATGGTGCTTGTGTTATTGGAACGACCGACGCTTACGTCGCGTGTTTTTTTGTTTTTACTTGGCCATTTTCAAACTTACGAGTTCAAAGTTTCTGACTTTTGCTTATAATTCACCAACGATTAAGTCAATCTGCATGAATTTTGAGAGTAGTTTGAGATTAATAAGGTATATGTTTGTACTAAATTTCGAGGCAACATGTCACGTGACTTCCTAATCAGTACCCGGAAACCGTCCCGAAAGGTTGGAGTAAAAAGCGGTCTCATTCAAAAACCGCTGAAGTACGGCAAAAATGTTTCACATGGTAATATGTCTTCAGATACCCTTTCATTCCTATTAACCCACTTTTTGCCGCAATGAGGTATTTTTCTTTTTTTTTATCTTGTACGCTTTTTTCCTAAACCACAAAACATCGAAATCAACTTTTGTGTAAAGTTGTTGAGCTGCAAACACAATTTTGTCCTCCGAAATTTTTTTGGGCCACTCCCACAAGAGCCCCCAAAAAGGGCCCCAAAAACACAATTTTTTTAACGGCTCAAGTTTGAGCACCGTTTTTTTGATATCAGCAGAAAATTGCGAGACACATATTTTGACATTGTTTAGGGGTACCACCATTCCCCCGAAACCCCCCCAATGGATCCCCAAACATCAATTATTTCAACAGTTTAAGCTAGGGCGCTGTTTTTTTTTTATTTCAGCAGATATTTAAGAGGCAAACATTTTGACATTGTTTGAAGGTATCAACTCCTCGGAAACCATCACATGAACCTCCCAAATTCAATTCCCATTATTTAACATGCGTCAGTCGTTCATGGCTTTCTTCTCAGTAAGCTCCCATCTAGTTTCAGTTTATGTTGCGCATTAGGAATTCGAACCTAAGTTTTACTTGTGTTATTTTGACTATTTTCAAGTGTGTTATTTTGTGCGATTTTGACTACGTGAACTTTTGTGTTGTACTTTTAACCTAAGTGTCCTATATGGGTGCGCGCAGTTCCTAATATAATTATTATTGTTTTTTTTGTTTTTTTCCTTTCAACTGCTTTTTCACTCAGTATTTTTGACATGTATGTTGCTATGCAAGCAAGGGCCATTTTTAAGTATTCAGTTTGATTAAGTTACTTGCTAACTCGTAAAACTTTTGGGTTTCTTTCCAAAAACGTAACAGCTGTGCTCAACACGCAGTCCTTGCGGAGGCTTAGACCTGCTTTTTTTTAATCACCCAAATACGCTTACGTGTTCAGTCTTAAAGTTTAACCCAAATACACTAGTTTTTAAATGTGTTTGAGACCTAACCTAAATTTGAATAAGCAACTCACTTCTTCCAAATGGCTATGAAAATGTGAAAACTTTCTAAATGGCAGTAAACTTACTAGTGTTTTTTTTTTCAGAAAATTACAGAACTCATACAATGGCTGGGAGCTCTTCCCCCTGATTTTATTTATGAATTATAATATGTGTTTGAGACGCGCAGAAGCTTTTTTAACACTTCGGTTTTGGTGATGAATACCGAGCATACTTCATCATGCTGTACAAAAACAAAGCTTTTAGTTTAAGCCCTTCTTTAGCAAAATCCTCATATTATAGTACATGATACACAGGACTCAGTTTATTTGTTAATAAAAATATAATAGCACAAACTTTAATTTTTGGTTAACATTAAACAGAGTTTAATTCTATGAAAAGTTAGCACCGGATTAAAAATTACTTATTTGGTAGGATAATGCAAAGCTTATGCTGTAATCTACAAACAGCACCTTTTTTCCATTGCTTCACTAGTTTTCTAGCAGGAATTAGTTTTAGTAAGCTATCTTTTGTCAAATCTTCGACTTCCACGTTTTCCAAATCTCCAACTTCTTCTACTCCCAACTCCTTTAATTTGCTCAGCAACAAATCTTTTTTCTCTTTTGTAAGCTTTGGCAGTGCATCAAATATTCCAAAGTTATCCATTGTAAAAACATTTTTATGTTGTCTCTACTCTAAGATATGTAGGGATATTATATTACAGCTGTCATTGTATACGTTGTAGGCAGATACAATTTGTAATGCCCAAACAGCTTATTTCGCCGTTATGGGCTCTTCAAGGGGCTAAAAATTAATGCAGTCTAAACAAAATAAAAAATGAGGATAAATATTCAACACTATAAAAAGATATAAGACTAGCTATAAATAGGTATAAGCAGTACTTAAATTGTAGGGGGGACGCCCGGGGGGACGAGAGTTAGCGTACCCCCATCGAGATTGAGCGTCCCCCCATCGAGATTTAAGTGTCCTTTCATCGAGATTTGAGAGCTGGATGATCAGAGTAAAAACCTACAAATTCCGGTCGAATATAGCAGTAAATTCCGCGAGAAAAGTGATTCAGAGAAGAAACACTTCAATTTTTGGCGAAAACCTTTTTTTTGGTCTTCACCTAATTTTGGCGAAAAAACGTTTCAATTCCGGCGAAGACCTCTTTTTTGGTCTTCACCTAATTTTGGCGAAAAAACGTTTCAATTCCGGCGAAGACCTTTTTTTTGGTATTCACCTAATTTTGGCGTAAATGCACTACGATTTTCGGCGAAGACCTTTTCCTTTTTTTGGCCTTTATTTCATTTCGCGGACGGAATTATGTAATCTTCACTAAGGTTTGGTCAAGACTGCAAAAGCAAAATTTGTTAACTTTTTTGTAAAGTTACTAGTAAGCAAGGCAAAAATTTAGTATGACCGATGTTGTATATTTTCAACAACTCCTTTCCTTTGTTTTTCACGTTAAAGCTAACTTGTTACGTCATAATTTGTAAATAGTTCTTTTTACCTGATTACCTTGTTTATGCGGCAGATATACGTTTGCGACTGCTTAAAATAGCAGCCATGTTGTTATTCTGAGAAGTAGTAACTCTTTTCTACTTTAATTCAGCGGTAAAGTATATGTTAAAGTAATTTGGTGCTACTTATTGATGTGCTCAAAAGGGATTACTTGAAGTTTTAAAGAAGCCGGAGAAATGTTGGTATGTACTAAGTTTTTTGACTTTAGCGTGGTCTCTAGTTTCTGGCCTAGTTAGCCTACAGTAGCTTGTTGTGTTAATTTGCTAAGAACGAGACTGAAGAGTATATTTGTAGCCGGTATGGCGACATTGCTGCGAAGATTTTAGTATGTGAATTGATTTTAAGTTCATTCTAGCAGTCTAGCCTACTGCAATGTTGTTGATTAAGCGTAGCATCGAAGCCTAGAACCCTAGTCCATATTTGTGCTTTTTGATAAGCCTGAAGCGTAGTTTTGGTGTAAAGGTAATTTGTTCACACGTTAAGTTTATAAGTACTTTATAGTCTCTAAATGCTTAGACGTCCGTTTTATTTTAGATTTAACGGATGGATCTGACAAATGAAGACTACAGCAAAAGTTTAAAGTGCCGTATTTTGTTTTACCGTTCTGTTAATTAAATTATCCAATATCCTTATGTTGTTTTACTCAACAACCGGCGCTTAAGACATAGACATAACCTAATGTCACTTTAAACACATAGGAGCACCTCATTCGGTACAAAATGTTAGTGTTGAAATCAGGTATGGTAGAAATGAGGGCACGTAGAAAAAAGTCAATATTATACAGTTGGTGTTAATATCTTAAAATATATAGCAACTGCAAAATTACTGCTTACGCAGCCTGGCCAGCTATAAGCGAAGGGATAGCATAACTATGATAATTATTGAAATGTGGCCCGTAAATTAAACCTGCACAATCGTCATACAGCCTGCTAAATCTTGACAGAACTAAAAGAAATGAAAATTAATAACCAGTCATGCTTAATAAAATCCGATTTTTTAGCAGCACCACCGAAAAATTACGATACTATCCTACATGTGAAAACTCTTGTATGTCCGTATCAGGCATGGCATGCTGGATTTTACGAACCAATAAATACCAGTGTCGCAACCGGGAGGCTAAAGGGGCTTCAGTCCATCAACCCCTAGCCAAGTCACTTAGAAGTTTTAACCTAAATTCAGAGCTGGGCACTCGGTGCTTGAAAAGTAGCACCGCTGCCGCTATTTGGCAAAAAAAGCAGTGGCGCTGCGGCTTATCGCCAGTCAAATAAAAAAGTAGCGCCGCTGCCACTGCCGCTACTTCTATACAAAACAGCGAGCGCTGCCGCTATACCTTAAAAAAATAAATAGTAAAAAGAGCGATGACATTCAAATACGGTAACTAATGGTGAGACTTCAACTTTATTTATGAAAATCACTCATTCAAGCTTTTAAAATATCGGTACAGATTGCAATTGGCATTAGCAGGTTTAAATGGCGGATAAGTAAGCAAATCACAATTCAATTGGTAGTTGGCATGTTCATTTCAAAAAAAGACGAGCATTTCAAAATGCTGGTTGGTTAAACCAGCGCTTTAAAATAACTAAGGAAGTTACCCTTGAAAGTTATCCTAGGAAGTTAAATTCCTTATGCATTTTCCACACAATAAAAGTCAATACGAAATGGTTTATAAAAATTGAAAGTTGAAAAAATGAGTGTTGAAAATTGAAAGATTAATATGAAGTTCGAAATTATGCTGAAGTGCTTGTGAAGTACAGTAGAAGTGGTTGTTTTTTTAAAGTTCAATAAGGCTCCCTCGAAGAATTTAGAACAGAAATTTGATATTATTCTAAAAAAGTTGGATAATATGAAACCTAAATTGATAAAAAGTTTGAAGAACTGTTCGAAGGTTTAAACAAAAAGTATGACGAACCAAAAACAGCTCCAGACAATAAAGTTTCTGTTGATCTTTTTAAAAGATTAAAACTACGAATTAAACAACTTGAACAAGAACGAGCTAATGCCAAACAAAATGAATTGCAAGGAAACCAAACAAAATGAATAGCAAAAGACTGATTTTGCTGGTTCACGGTATCGAAGAATCAAAAGAGGAAGTTTGGGAAACCAAGCAATCTACCTTAGAAAAGTTCGATCAATTTCTGGACGATATGATCTAAAAATTTCTAGATCTCAAATAAAAGTAATCGATATCCATCGGCTTCCACAGCGGCCTCTCTTCAAGCGAGGACAACAAGTATGCTGACTAATTATCGTCAAACTAGGCAGTGTTTTCGAGAAGCAGCTAATCTTATGGTCGTGTAAGAACTTGAAAGCGTACAACGCTAATCTTTTCAATGAGAGTAAGTTGACGAAAGGTAAAACGGCTCCCACTATCTATGCAACAGAACATTTGCTCAAGACTTTTGTAAACCAGAAAAAATTGCTGCTTTCCTCTTTCAATAAAACCGAAAAAAAAACTAGCTTACTGGCGAATTGATTAAGGAGAGTATTGTTTGTTTGTGGAAAACGAAAAAATTTTGCCATCAAATACAGGGTGGGCCAAAAAAATGTTACCACTTTTTATATTCTAACCATTTTCAAAATTACTAAGACTTTTGTTTCATATTCCTGCTCTTAGGAGAAAGCAGTGAGTCAATATGAATAACGTCATTTACTAGCAAGATGGTGCTCCTCCACATTGCTCAAATGTCTCACTGGATTTCCTCAACGAGTACTTTCCTGGAGATAGACTCATCTCACGGCGTACGAACAACCCATGGCCTGCATACTCTCCTGATCTTTCTCCCGCAGACTACTTCCTATGGGGATACCTGAAGGAGAGGGTGTACTACAACAACCCACAGACCATTGAAGCCCTGAAGACCAACATCTGTCAGGAAATTCGAAGAATCCCTCTTGAGATGTGCGGCAATGTCATCACAAACTTCAATGTGCGTGTTGCAGCTGTACTCCACAGAAGAGGAGCTTGGATTGAACATGTTATCAATTATTGAACTGTGTAAGAAACAAGAGACAAAGTGAAAAGACTTTGTTATCAAATTTTAATTGGATATTTTTGTTAAACATCTGTGAAAAAAAATTTCGAATAAATGTTCATTTTTAAAATTTGTGTATGGATTAAAAGTGGTAACATTTTTTTGGCCCACCCTGTATATGTAGACGTTTTGACTCTAGGGATAGTTCTAAATCTGTAAGCGAGTCTATGTCCAATTCAAACGCGGAGAGTGAATGAGAAACTCAAACGCTAATACTGTACGCACTAGATTATTGTTTAACTGTCATTCCCATTGGTCCTCTAACGTGACTACTGCTACTGTTAACGTAAACGTTTTGCGGCTTGATTTAGCAGGAACAAGAAATATGCTTTTGCGACTAATTTTCAACAGAAACGATTCTGTTTGTTCAAGTGCTGCTCTTTACGTAATACATGAACAAAGCTGAATGGAAAACTCAAGGTATTCACATTCTTCGCTGGACTAGTTTCTTTATGTTGCATGTATGTTAATTCTTGCAAGCTGATTTGCATTGTATTACTGTAGACTTTTAAACCAGGGGTCAGCAACTTTTTAATGCTGCCGGGCCAAAATCAAGCTCAATAATAGGCCCCGGGCTATTCCTATTAGTCAGGTTTCCACTAAATCTGGACGAAAAAATACGCAAAAATGTTTTCTAGCTATAGTATTAACTAAAACGTTTGTTTTCTAGCTATTAACTAAAAACAGAACAAAAATTAAGTAATTATTAAAGCAAATTGCTCAGTGGCAAACAAATACTTTAGAAACAGTGGCGTCGCTAAGAATAGTGACACCCGGGGCAGAGTTTTGTGGTGTCACCCTTCACAATGTAGAGTAGGCAGCAAAAGGTTATATTTGAAAGATAGCGGTACTACTTCCTTTCTGTAGACAGCGGTTGTTTTTTCGTTTTTTTTTGTTTTTGGCTAGCTCGATAACTTCTCATTTTAAGATTTTAAAACTTGGAAGTATGAGCAGGAAGCACCACACGTCTAGTATCCGGAGCGTAACCAGAAATCTGCAGTGGGGGTAGGGTGGTGTTTGGAGGTCTGAGGGCTGAGCCCCCAGCACTCGAAAAATTTTATTTTTTTCACAAACAACTTACTTTTAGGCTTATTTTGATATAAATTAATGCTTTTCAAACGTGACGTTAAAGAGAACTCTGGTGGCATAGAAATTAGCAGTGCAAAAACATGATTAGATTCAGCCGCGTAGCCAGCAATCTGCAATGGGGAGGCTATTTCGGCGGTCTTGGGGCGGAGCCCCCAGCGCTCAAAAATTTTGTATTTTTTTTTGCCAAAATAACTTAATTTTAGGACTACTTTAATAAATGCTAATGCTTTTGAATGTGGTATAAATATTGGCAGTACGAAAACATGATTAAACTGGTTGCAAAAATGGGCAAAGACCATGCGGATGGTGGCTAATGGTAAAATTTCAGTTCTCTTATTTACAAAGTGGAACCGAAATCATAAGATCTTATTGTTCAATAAAACTCACAAGGAGTAAATCATTTCGTCTATACTTAATAGAGAGAACAATTGAAGGGGGAAAGGCAAATGCAGCAATACCTGAGCCGAAGTGATTGCTAATTAACTAATACTGAATAGCCGCTTTCCCCCACCTATATTCCTGAGCTTTTTTTGATGAAAGCTATATTCAGCAAGCGATCAATTTTGACTGCTTAGTGTTGCCGAATTTTTGAATTTTTACTAATTAGCGCCGCCCTTCTAAATAAGCGTTTCAAAAGATGCTTTTAATTATTTTTAGTCCATTTTAGTGTGCTAAACATTTCCAATGATGTTAAACATATTCTTGTTTTCTTTTTTGTTCGATTGTTATCATAAAATGGTGACACCCGGGGAGAGCTGCTCCCCCCCGCCTAGCAACGCCACTGATTAAAAATCATGTAACTGCAATTCCTGCAAAAACGCTTGCTCTCCGTGTTTTCATTGGTCAATGTGCGAAATACTTGATGCGGCACTAAACTTCTTTTTTCTTTTTCCGCAGGTCTTTAACAGAATCAAACACGGAAAAGCTTTCAATCAAATCTATCGTATAATGCGTGGTTTATGTAATCTATCGTATAATCATATATTTTTCAAAGCGTGGTTTCAGCTCAAATGAATAGTGATCGCCCTACGTCAGTTTGCTATGCTAATTGTCATAATTACGTAAAGAGGTCACGGGCCGGATAAATAAACAATTTCGAAAAGAGGCCGCAGGCCGGATACAATGTGTCGGCGGGCCGGAATTGGCCCGCAGGCCGTAGGTTGCCAACCCCTGTTCTAAACTAATGGTGCGAGAAGTAAAAATTGCTTTTCAATACATTTTAGTAAACTGCATTCCTGCAAATTCTTGTAAATTAATTAATTATGCATTAGTGTTCACCAAAATTAATATGGTGTGAACGAAAACAATTTACCATTCAGATTCTTTAAGTGCTTTACCATGCTGATTCTTATTGTACAGTAATTAGCACCAACTAATTTTATCCAGTTGATGCTGTGATGCTCAGGCGATCGCTTCGCTTATCCTTAGTGTATTATTTTTCATTTTCTGTCTTTGCGTTTAACTGACACCTAACTTTATGGCCTTCTTTGCCAGTAGCATACCAAACCACCCTCAGGAACACTGCTAAGCTTTTCTAGAATTTTTGGGCTCGAATCAAGTAGCTACTCTAAACGGTGTCGATAATCACAGCGGCAACTTAATTAGATACGTTAACGAAAACACTGCCACTTGAAAATATTATGAATTAAATTTGAAATTTTAACAGGTGAACTAATCTAAATTGTTTGTACTGCACGCTAACATAGGTCTTGACAAAAACAGTACGAACCTTCCGATGAAGTAACTGCTAATTTGGATCTTAAATTTGATTTCATTTGTCTTTCTGAATCTCGCGTCAAATCGGATGCCTCAACAATTTAAAGCTTAAAGGATACTATTTGCTCCACACCAAACCTCGCAAACTCGCTAGAGGTGTTGGTGCTTATACTTATAAAACTTAAATTATCGTGTTGTAAAGCATATCTGGCTTGGGATGAAGGAATGCAAAGATATTTGGTTGAACGTTGTGGAACCTTCCACAAACTCTATCATAAATGTTATTGCTTTGTATAGACTTCTCAACACTTGCAAAAATAAGTTTTTCTTCTTCTTCAGTGCCCGCTTTTCCATATGGGTTTCGGGGGCAGCAGCTCGAGATTAGGCTGCCATACTTTACGATCTTCTATTACATCCATCATTTCGCTTGGGCGAAGTCCCAAGCGATTCCATCTAAGATTCCCAATGTAATTGGTCCATTTTGTTCTAGTTCGTCCAACTGGTCTTTTCCCGTTTGCTTTGGCAAAATAAGGCTTGTTTGGAAAGTATTTCTTGAGACATTCTGCTTACATGGCCAAACCATCTAAGCCGAAATCTTTAAACTCGGAGAAGTAACGGCTCGATGTTAAGAGATTTTCAAATCTCGGAGCTAAGCTCCTGGTTGAACAGTGTAACTTCTTCGATTTTTTGCAAAAACCTCATTTCGGACGCTTGCACATATGAACGCCCTCTTTCAGTCATTAACCAAGATTAATGACCACAAGCGAGAATGGGGATAAAAATTGTTTTAAAAATTGAAAGCTTTGCCTTTTTTGACAGTTCTCGTTTCATGACAACTGAATGGTGCAAAGCTCGCATTACTGCACAAGCCCTGCCTATTTGGGTATCCAGTTATTTGTCTTGCCTTCCGCCACTTGTGAATGCAACCCCAAGATCTCTACCTGCTTCAGTGTTGCTCCATTCACTTGTAACACGCACTGATCAAGGTCTCTCGGAAGATGAAGTACTTAATGGCTCGTAACAACTGACCATCAACGCCACACTCATTCAAAACCTTCCAAAGTTTATCCCGAGGAACTCGGTCATATGCTTTTTCAAGATTGACAAAGCATGCAAAGAGATCTTTGCCATACTGCAAAGATTTCTTGAAGATTTGCTTCAGAGTGAATATTCGGTTCGTGGTGCAGCGACCCGAACGAAAACCGCACTGGCCATCCTCCTGTCTTGGTTGCACTATTTCTCGGCATTTCCTTTCAAGGCATTTGGCATATACCTGCTCTGGCAAACTAAGGAGTTATATATTTCTGTAGTTTGTACATTGCTTGCAATCTCCTTTCTCCAATATCGGAATAATCACACTGTTTGCCAATCTCTGGGAGTTTTGCCAAACTTCCATGCAACTTGACACACTCGCGTTAATCAGAGAATTCCTTCTCCAGTTAGCGCTTTCAACATCTCGGGTCTGATTTCATCTTCGCCAGCAGCTTTTCCACCTTTTATCCCTTTAATCACCGTTGCCACTTCTTCTGCGGTAAAAACTTTCTCTTCCCTAAAAATGTGTCTCTTCCTGTGTGTCACGAGTCGATGTCTTTGCAGGATTTAAAAGATCTTCAAAGTATTCTCTCTATTTAAAATTAGACGAGGCTTTGGGTGAACAACCTTTTGCTGGCACGACTACTAATATACTTGGTGACGTAAATTTTGACATTAATGAATCTAATCGTTCTACTTTGGCACAAAGCTATTTAGACGGACTATTTAGTAAGAGTTTTTTTTCCATTGATAGCCCTACCAACTCCGGTTACTGATACATCAGCAAGCATCATCGACCATATTATTAGCAATGATTGGTCACACAAGTTAATTCAGGAAATTTTTAGAACCGATGAATTAAGTGACCACTACATGACATATATAATTATTAGAAATAAAAATAAATTAAAAGTTGAAGGATGCTAAAAAATCAAGCTACTGGATGCAAGTAAATTTTCGCCAACTACATTCAAAAATGACCTAGTAGTAATTACTTTTCCGAATTTCTTACTTTTCTCCCTGAATTTGATGAAGACAATTTTAATTTTGTGTTTAAAGACTTTTATGATAGATTCAAGAAAGTCTAAGACAAAAATAATCCATTTAAATTGTTGTCCCGCAAACGAAGTAAACTTGCCCACAAGCGTTGGATTTCGAAAGGAGTCTTGGTTTCAATTCGAAATAAGCAAAAAATGTATAAAAAGCATTTTGTTGGTGGCACTGAAATCGGAAAAACGTTGTACTGTACAAGGCTTATGCAAATAAGCTCAAAAAGTGTCTGGCAAAAATACTATATTTTCATAGCGAATCAGAAAACTGCAAAAGTGACGGTCACAAAACTTGGGACTTACTATATTCTCCGTTACCTAGTGAAAAAAACCCACAATCTTCTAAAACATTAGAAGTCAACGGTGATAATACTCATGATCCAAAACTCATTGCTCAAAATTTCGGCAATCATTTCAGTACTATAGCTTCAAAAATTGTCCAAGATCATCCCAATCCAACCTCAGCCAACTTGTTTAAACGATTTCTTGATAGACGCATTTCTGACTTAATATTCTTGTAGCCTGCTAATCAGGGCGAGATCTTTAATACAATCGATTCGCTTAATAAGGAAAATATAGCGGTTTTGATCATATCTTTCCTTTATTTTGTAAAACTAGCTGGAACTGTAATTTCTGAGCCGCTTTCTGTGCTGGTCAATCACTCGATCACGCAAGGGATCTTCCAAGAAGTTTTAAAAGTAGCAAAAGTGGTGCCTGTGTAAAATCAGGCAGTAGATATAATCCAACTAATTATCGTCCAATTTTATAGCTCTCATGTTTTGCCAAAATTTTTAAAAAGTTGCTATTTTAACCACTCGATGTTTTCATACGTCAGCACTCAATAATACCCTTATAAAAAAATATCCCGGTAAACATGAAAATATTGGGAAAAACGTGGATCCGACCGGGAAAAACTAGGAATCTATGCCGGTATTTACTTAAATTACCAGGATTTACCAAAACAAAGATTATCAAATTCTCGTACAACCAGGAATAACTGTGAATAAATGGGATTAATGTAATCAAATCCCGGTAAATCCCAGTTATTTTACTTGGTTTTACTAGGATTTACCAATTAATTATTGAAAAATCCCAGTAATTATCAATAAATCCCAGTAATTTTACTTGGTTTTATTAGGATTTACCAATTAATTATTGAAAAATCCCAGTAATTACCAATAAATCCCAGTAATTTTACTTGGTTTTATTAGAATTTACCAATTAATTATTGAAAAATTCCAGTAATTACCAATAAATCCCAGTAATTTTACTTGGTTTTATTAGAATTTACCAATTAATTATTAAAAAATCCCAGTAATTTCCAATAAATCCCAGTAATTTTATTTGATATTATTGAGACTTACCAACTATAACTTATAATGAATCCCAATAATTAGTAATAAATCCCAGAAATTTTACTTGGTTTTACTAAGATTTACCAATAATTATTACTGAATCCTAGTAATTATCAATAAATCCCAGTAATTTTACTTGGTTTTATTGGAATTTACCAACTAATTGCTAATGAAACCCCGTAATTACCAATAAATCCAAATAATTTTACCGGGATTAACCAAACATTTTATTGAACTCCCATAATTTCTTATACATCCCAGTAATTTCACTTGGTTTAACTGGGATTTACCAATAATTACCAGTGAATCCCAGTAACTAACAAAACAACTCAGTAACCTTATGCGGCATTATTGAGCTTAACTATTAAACATAAAATATCTATAGTACAGTATATGCAACCGAGATCGAACAGCATAAAAGCTGGTAATTTATGTGAGAATTTATGGCCATAAATCCTGGTTAATTTCACAGCATAAATATCGGGCTTTTCCTGCAGTCAACCAAACTCACGTTTTTTCCCAATATTTTCATTTTGCTGAGTAATGCAACATCGATTGCAAGTGTATACAATGTAATGGCGGAACACAAAATATGCAGCAGTATCAAACAAAAACATATTCTACTGTAAAACCAGCAACAAATTACAGTAGCATCAAAACTATAACTTAAAACCTATATAACGCCTATTCTTAGTATTACTGGTCGTACAAAGACAAAAATAATACTGCATCATACATAAATGCACAGAGGCATATTAACTTCCCGATTTGCTGCGTTAATGCAACGTACGGTCGCACAGCAGTGTAGCATTAAATCAGTACCGGCATAATTAATGATGTAATAGCGGAACATAAAATACCCTGCAATATGAAACACAAAAAACATTCAAAAGCAGCAAACAAAACAGTACCAAAACGGGAACTTCAAACCTCACTTTTTATCTTTTCAAGAGTATTATTGTTCACGCAAAAACAACGAGTGAGAAAAGAATGCAAAAACACACAATCATGTGCTACCAAAGGGGCGCAGATGTATGTCAATGTTTTCTAGCTGGAAGCGACTAATACCATTGAAGACGAACAGTCACTTCATCGTCTGCTAGCTTCGATTAAATAATGCCCAACTAATAGCGCTAATTTGTGGAAATCATAAATGCCGGAGGACTAATTTTTGAATTCTCTGCTCTCCAATTTGGTACCAAATTACCCCATGATGAAACACCACGAAAAATCAGCAGGATCATCTCTGAATATGCTTTCAAAAGCAGGAGCTAAAGTGCACATACTTAGAATAAATTCTTTGGTTTACGTTTTCAAGAAATGAAACAACATCAAGCGGACTCCGCTAAACAAAGAATAACAAATGCTAATAAGCAACGACAAAAACGGACGTCCATGGTATACAATCGAAAACTACGCTGAATGGCAGAGTTGTGAAATTATAATGAACTGCAAAATCTATAAACGCACCTTCCGATGGGATGCTGTGTTTAACCGCAAGAATTGTAACTTACCAGCTTAACTTTCTGACTGAGGTGGAACATGAAATAGAATTTGAAGTACAGAAAGATCCTTGAGAGGTGTAAATCTACTATGTTTGCTTAATGGGTGTTAATTTTTTGTGTTTCCGATGATTACAGTCACGTTCAATACGTTATTTTGTTGACAGCTGAAATGCTACAGTTTTTCCAAAAATAACAGGTAACCTATCACAAGAAATACCTAAAAAATTTAAGATACTTTATTGCAATTTAAAGCAATAGGTACGCCTTCCTCTATTAAGATGATGATCTAAGCCATTCCAATCCGCTACGTTTTTTTTTTTCCAAAACAATTTCTTGACAAAAAATTTCACTATTACAAGATATAATAGAGACGATTGGAAAATATGTGCTTTCACAATCCTGATGTAAATTCAAAATTTACATGAAGTTAAAAAAAAATTTAATTTCTTATTTTGTTTTGCAAAGCCAAAAATCAAACAGCAATGTTTTATGCTGAAAATAAATTTGCAAAAAGGATATGCTCTATAATAAGTTATATAATCAGTCTCCATTCCATCTGCCAATATTGCCCCCCCAAAAAAACAGCATATGCCTTTTTTTGAACAACATAGACACAAAGCTAGCTTTTATACTGCCAAATAACAAAAAGCTTCGCAATGGTTTTTACCCAGGTACCACGCTTCACCTTCAACATAATGTCAGTAGTAATAGTTTATTCTTTCATTGAGATTCATAGTACTTTATTGGAACGACCGACGCTCGCGTCGCGTGTTCCTTTGTTTTTACTCGGCCATTTTCTAACTAATGAGTGCGAGATTTCAGACTTTTGCTTATAACTCGAGAACCGTTTGGTCTAACTACATGAAATTTTGACAGCAGTTTGAGATTAATGAGTTTTATGTTTGTACCAAATTTTGAGGCAATCGGTCACGTGACTTCGGGTTTATGACCCGAAAACCGCCCCGAAAGTTTGGCGTAAAAAGCGGTCTAAGTCAAAAACGGCTGAAGTACGGCAAAAAATATTTCTCATGGTTATATGTCTTAAGATATCCTTTCATCCCTACCAACCCACTTTCGGCCGCGATGAGGTTTTTTTCTTATTTTTTTCCTTTTTTTTTTTCCTTTTTTTTCTTCCTAAATCTTGTACGCTCGAGTTCTCCTAAACCACAAAACATAGAAATCTAATTTTTGTGTGAAGTTGTTGAGGTACATACGCAATTGTGTCTCCTGAAATTTTTTTGGGGCAACTCCCCCGGGAACCCCCCCAAAATGGGGCCCCAAAAAATCAATTTTTTGAACGGCTCAAGCTAGGGTGCCAGTTTTTTTTTGATATCAGTAGATATTTGAGAGACAAATATTTTGACATGGTTTGGGGGTACCACCCCCCCGGGGACCCCCCCAAAAACAAATTTTTTTAACCATATAACCTAGGGTGCCATTTTTCTTTGATATCAGTAGATATTTGAGAGACAAATATTTAGACATGGTTTGGGGGTACCACCCCCCCGGAAACCCCCCCAAAATGGGGCCCCAAAAAATCAAATTTTTGAACGGCTCAAGCTAGGGTGCCAGTTTTTTTGATATCAGTAGATATTTGAGAGACAAATATTTTGACATAATTTGGGGGTACCACCCCCCCGGGGACCCCCCCAAAATGGGGCCCCAAAAAATCAATTTTTTGAACGGCTCAAGCTAGGGTGCCAGTTTTTTTTGATATCAGTAGATATTTGAGAGACAAATATTTTGACATAATTTGGGGGTACCACCCCCCCGGGGACCCCCCTAAATGGACCCCCCAAAAACAAATTTTTTAACCATATAACCTAGGGTGCCATTTTTCTTTGATATCAGTAGATATTTAAGAGAGAAATATTTTGACATGGTTTGGGGGTACCACCCCCCCGGGAACCCCCCAAAAAAATCAAATTTTTGAACGGCTCAACCTAGGGTGCCAGTTTTTTCTGTTATCAGTAGATATTTGAGAGACAAATATTTTAACATAATTTGGGGGTACCAACTGACAAATATTTTGACTCTACTTTTCTGGAGGTTCCATAATTAGATATTTTTGAATAATTGCTGATTTTATGGCAGACAAAAAGTACTTTCGAGCGTCACAGCGTTAGCTATGCGTCGGTCGTTCACTGGGTTTGCTGGCAAACTCCCATCTAGTTCTTATTCTTCTTGTGATTCATGTATTCAAAGGCAAAAATCTATTCGACTAGGCAACAGAAAATAGAAACTAGTCAAGAGAAAAGCTCATGAACTCAATTGATCTACTGCTTACGGATTGATAGGCAGGTGGCTATAAGAAAATTTGCAATGGCAAAATTTGATGAATTACCAAAAATAGAAAAGAACAACAAAGTAACATTACGTACATGTGAAAACAATGAAAATTTAATGATTTTTCAGTTTTTGCCAGCAACTTCCAATAATTTTGAAATTATAGAGCGCTGTTGGGCACTGCGCAGAAAATTTTCTGTAGTTGTTCAAGGTATGAAAAAGGAAGTGGCTAGTGTTATGTTAAGTCCATAAAGAGAATGGAGTAGACGCTTATTTGCGCATTTACACTTTTTTATTTTTTAAATTTTATTCCTAAGGTTAGGATTAGGGATAGGTTTAAGCTTGGAGTTAGGGGTAAAATATCGATTTTCTTATTTTTGCATAACGAAACATTAGCCTCTGCCAAGAAAAAAAGATCGCTTTTCTGCTTTGCTGCGAAAGCGTTTACTCAAGCAGACAGAGCAGTGGAAATTAAACGGTTTTACAAACATTTTCTGACATCAACACTCTCAAAATCTAAGAATAAGTGAGGCTGAAAATCTGCCAAAAATTAAGAACAGCCAGCCTTAACTAAAAATTTACTGGATCTTATAAAAAAAGTCTGCTCAATCAGTCTCCATTGCATTGGCCAATGCTATTGCATAAAAAAAACTTTTCTCATCACCGCAAGGAAGAAGCATGCACTTCTTTAACAACACAGACACAAAACTAGCTTTTATACTGTCAACAACAGAAAGTTTCACAATGTGTTGCGAGTGCTTAGGCAGCTTGCTTGATACGATTTTGCACTTTTGCAAAATCATAACTGGGGAAATTTCGCATATACAAAGGCCTTCAACACAGTCGCAAATAATAGAACGAGGCAAAACAATTAACTTTTTCACAATGTAATATTTCAAATCAGTTGCCTGAATTATACAATTGCATCGTTTTAGTACAGCATCTTGTCGACATTTGTCACCATGGCAGATCATACTTGAACTGGAAAATCGAAAATATACCTCAACCTCTACTCCACAAGATATATTGGCTCCAAACAAAAGACACAGAGCTGAGGCTTCACTTTCATTGATTTTTTGCTTTTGTGTTTTTCCATACACACTGACTGGTCCAAATTTATTATTGGTTTTGGGTTGGTAGGAGCCACGATGTTGTAGCTGCTTGTGTAAATGTTTGATGGAATTAGAAGCTTGAGAAAAACATCCAACAGCCTGGCGCTCCACATGTTTTTGGCAAATCCAAGCATTCGCAATTTGCATAGCAGTATGCTGGGTACCATGCTTCATCTTTAACATAGTGTGATTCATGGATTTAAAAGGAAAAGCAGAATATGCCCATAAAGGACCCCAACAGCAAACATTTGCAACAAAATGACTCAATTGGTGAACATTATATGTCACCGACTCTTTTCCATACAAACGTTCATATGCTTGTACAAACATTTGTAGCTCGTGGTGTATGCTTTCAAGTTGAATTTCTTGTATCGTTTCTTGCAAAAGCAAGTAAATCGATCTTGAAAGCATCATGAAGTGTGTGTAATAGGCTGAAGGAAGTTTGCATTTTAACACTACTGGACCATAATAAAGAAGAAAAGATCAATATTCAGATGCTTTCCACTGTTGTCGACATGAAACTGCACTTGGTAATCTTGATATTTCATTTGGGGGTTTAATTTCATCAAGCTCTCTGTCAATGCAAGCGACTATTCGCCCCAAATAGTAGGATTCTTCGTGGTGACGACTGTCAAACCAAAATGACAACATTGCTTTCATTATGCCTTGAAGGCAAAGCATATATTCAGTGACAAACGACTTTACGATATCAAATTTGGGCACTTTCATCAACATCGGAGGTCCTTTGACACCATGCACAGTTCTGTCCTGTTCTACTGCAGTATGACAGTCAATAAGATGAAGAGATGCATTTCTCAGAAGTACTTCATTATGTTGAGTACAATACACTCTCTTAAAGCCATCACCTTTTTCAATACGACTTCCTTCATGGTAACATTTTGGGCAACCGTACTGTCCATTAAATTGGTGAGAATTTCGAATTGCCGCTTGCGCAACAGCATCGCAAGTGCATGCTAAAAGGTATACATACTCGACTTAAATTCAATGTATCATCATGAGCAGTCCATTCAAGGGGATTGCTTCTAAGTCATTGAAGGTCTTCAATGATAGGTTGTAGAAATGTTCCCATGCAAGGTTTGTTAGTTCAGAACCACAATCCCAGCAACAGCATGTTCTTGTTTCTCCTTGAATACCGAATTTCATTCACAGTTGCAAACACTGGCCAGTAGCTTCGTGAAGCACTTTTGAAAGCTTGAGCTCCATCTATGCTGCAAAGAAGAGTTAAGTCACTGTCAGAAATCTCACTTTCATGAAACAAATTTTTAATAAAGTCACCACACAATATATCACTATAATTAGCACTTTGGATCAATTCTGATTTCTTTAATAGGTTAGCTGATTGCAATTCAACGACATGGCGAACTTGTTCTTGAATTGGAAAAGTGACAAAATGGTTTTCAGATTTACCTTCTTTCTGAAAAATCTTTTCAAGACAAACCTTACATTTTTCCCATTCTGGCGTAATGACAGAGTCACACACATCACAAAAATAAAAGATGTTGTATGAAAAGGTATTAGATATAGATTTGTTGAAGAGATATTTGCTTTGGGGGAAAGCTCCTGGAATAACTAAATCCCAAATTTTAAACAAATCCTCAAGCTGTTTACCTTTCACATAATGTTTGAATATGTACTCCAAAAGCAATATCTGGATTTGCACATGGGTAACATTTGCTCCTGGATATATTACTTCATCATCAGCAGCAATCTAAACACCACGATGTAAAAGTTGGAATTTGATTCTTGCTATTTCTGCACTGCTGCACAACCTGCTGTATTTCTGCTGAACAATTTTAAACTTTGAACTTGATTTTGTTTCATTTGTACTGTAGTGTTATCAAATGCCAGTCTTTTCCAGCAAATGACCTTTCTTTTTCTCAAAACACAAAAGGGTGGAAATTTTCATTGCAATGTGTAATTTTATTACCAAAGTTTGGTTGCATTTTAGCGTAATAGTGCAACACTCTTGTGCAACTGCAAACAATTAGCTTTATTAAATTCCTTTTTTAAAACATTGCATTATGCTCAATTGTTTAAAAAATCTTGAATTGCATTTTAGTGGAGTAAAAATCAGTTTGCTGTATTTTAGCCCACCTCCAAAACTGACCTTAGCACTTAATGGGCATCTCTTTAGACATCGACTCTTACTTGGCCAAATGCATTTGTATCGGGTATTTGTTTTTTGCAAAACCTGTTGACATTTAAAAAAGAATATGCTGCACATTTAAATCCAAGCAGAAAATTTTTTTTCAGATTTATACGAAATATTTCTGCTAATTTTACATTCAAATCATTTCGAATTCAATGAACACACATTGCCTTATATTGGAATCCTATTATTCACCATTGAATGAGGTTTTATAACTTTTGATTAGAAGACTATAGCTAATGAAGTTTTCATACCATGATAAACAAATTTACTAAGCAACACTAACCTGTAAAGTATCAGCATTGGCATGTTTTGTTTGTTTTTCATTGTCTTCTTTACTGAAATGTTCAGCATTGACTTTAGCAGAGTGGGCATCAGACTGATCCAATAGCTGGTCACTCAACTCTACTAGAGTAGTGGTACTTTCATTTCTAGCAAAACTGCTTGTACGAGGGTCATGTGAAGTGTCTGTAAACTTAAAAAAACGAAAGTCATCATTTTTTCTTTTGCTATGCATTCCTTCAGCATCACTTTTATTCTTTTTTCAGAAACGCTGAGTTCTTGCTGGAATCTCTACATTTACATCTTCAAGGTATAACTTACGCTTTTGAAAGTTTTTGCTCATTCTATCCAGTAACGTTATACCAAAGCTACAAAAAAATTATACTTTCTGTATTGTAATCCTTTTTAGTAGTTTTAAGTTTGGGTTAAAATTAAAGTTAGGGTTGATCGATATTCAAGCCTAACCCAAACCTAAACCCTTAGGGTTGGGTTTAGGGCTAGCATAATGATTTTTTTATTTCTACTTATCATCAGCAGCCTCTACCAAAAACCTAATGTAGGCACTTAAATGAGGACTAAATGCAAAATCAATGGGGGTATCTGAAGTTAGGCCAATTGCATAAAACTAGACTAGAGTTGACTCCATCCTCTTTGACCCAGCCATTCAAGAAATATTCTACTTCAAACATGACGTCGGTGACTCTAATATTATAACATTTAATAATTTTTATTGGCAATTCTGTCGTTGATAAGCATTAGCGACGACTTTCCAGTTTCACTTTAAAGCAACAGTAAGACTACTGCATTGGGTAGTTTTGCTGCTCACTAATCAGTTTGATCTTGTCAGCAGAATAGATCCAAGCTGGAAAAGAGTACACTGCATGTACGAAAGCCAAAATAACAAGCATCTGAAAAGAAGCAAAAGTAAGGCTAGTAGAGTTTTTAGAGTAGGCTAGTAGTCGATTGTTTTAAACTTAAATGGAAACGTATATTCTAAAGTCCCAAATGCCACAAGCAAATGCAATAGGCCTACTCAAGTATTGTTAGTCTTATTATCAGATATGAGTTTGTACTGTGTAGCCTAGAAATAAAAACCTTATTGCTAGACTAGGCTAGGATTTAGACTATAATGTATCTGCCAGCTTGATTTTTAGCGAAATCGCTTGGCTACCGAAAAGTCTACTCTTTTTACCAGCTCAGATCTGTACTGCTGGTAAGATCAAACTGATTAGTACGTTGCAAAACGACTCAATGCAGTAGCCTAATCATTGCTTTAGGTTAGAACTGGTAAGGCGTCGCTAATGCTTATCAATAACAAGGTTGCCAATAAAAATTATTAAAATTTATGACATCAGAGTCACCGACATCATGCTTAAAGTAAAATATCTCTCCAACTCATGGGTCAAAAAGGATGGATTCAAAGCTAGTCTAGTCTAATACGATTTGCCTAACTTATATACCCCCATTGATTTTGCACTTAGTCCTCATTTAAGTACATGTTGTATAAATAACACTGGTCAACATTTTTTTTTCATTTTCTGTTGCACGACTTTTTTTAACTGATTCTATTTAATTTTTGGCCACTGATTCTAAATCTGGTGTCAGTTTTTTTTCTGTACGCTATAGTTTTTATGTAATCAACAACATTAATAGCCTATAATAGAAATATTTTCGGAGATATTTTCTACGCATTCATTCAATGACTAGTCACAATGCAATTCTTTGCAAAATTATTATGAGTTATTTAAAATTGCTGTATACTCGAGCTAGTCATATTTGGTTGTACATGACTGATTTTCACATTCTAGAGCACTTTGTGCTGCATGATTTGCCACAGTTGATCACACGTCACCATCAGACCATTGCTAGCTTGCCCTTGTGCCTTGATTGTGTTCAAAATAGAGCATAACAAATACGTTTAGAGTACATTTCTTGAAGTTTAAGATCAAACAGCTACCTTTTATAAACAGGGCAAGTTAGCAGTTAGCAAGCCATAGGGGGTGTTGAGAAGTTGAAGACAATGTGCAGATTACATCACCAGATGCAAGATATGTTTGGTTATCTGATATAAAAGCTGGGCAAGGTGCAAGTTGGTCAGTGAGGTGTTGTTGTTGCTGACAACAGTGTTCAATGAGCAGGCAAGGCTTTAGTCAGGTTCTTTGCAAGTATGCTTTATACTGTTTAACTTGGGGTTACAGCTACCTGTTGCTGTTGGCTTTTTTTGAGCAAAATGCAGGCCTTTAAATTTTTGAACTGTACCGGTATCTTTTAAACACCTCAATTTCAGATATTAATATTACCGTATGCTTCTACTGTACCACAATAAATACAGTAGCCTAGGCCTAATCTAATATCCACAACTTACTCAGTTGTAGCAGTAAGTAGCCTAACTAAACCTGAAAACTTGGCTACTGCTAATGCTAGCCTTTTGTTACTGCTACCTACCGGTATGTACAGACTTAGATTACCAGTAGGCCACCTGCCTATACTGTGCTACTGATTTACAATACGATGGTTTTTGGCTGCAAATTTTATATCTCCATCGGCTAAAAACATTACCTAAGCTGGTCTAACTTTCATACAACAGATTATATCACTCGCATAATGCCATCGATAAATTTAAGTTTGAATTAGAATTGCTGTTTTAAGCAGAATCCTTTTACTTTTTTCATGGAACATAGCGTTCTTTAGTCAGCAAAAAATTTGTGCAAATCATGCCTGTCGTGATGTCTCAAATTGGAATGGAGTCAAACGGAGTAAATTATATTTTCACGAATAAGAAAAATTGGATAGAATTATTTGGGCCACGTTGTCATTACATGAAATAGTTCTCATTTCTTCAATAACACCGATTTCCAGCATTATCTTTTTAAAAAGACAAACTTGTCTCTTAAATCGCACATAAACTCGAAAACAAAAGTCGAATCAGGGGTCCAAATATACTTCACTAATGGCATAAAAAAGATTTAGATGGTACGAATTGCAAAGTACCTAACCTGCTGATGAGGATTAGTGCTGCTTAACAAGCAACCTGAATAGATATGTATCTTGAAATGATGAAAAGATAAAGATATTAAACAAACAACCATGTAGGAATGGATTGTTACGGATCGTAAACTTGTAAACTCGTTTTTTCTGTCATCTGTGGCTTGACACACGTGTATAACTATTAACCGAAAGCTTATTGTGCAACTGCGGATTTTGGTGTTTTTATGACTGATTTCGGTACCGGTAATTCATCTGCTAGTAAAACTGTGCTAGTGTAAAGTGTACTGGTCGATTATGTTTCATAGTTTAGGGTAATGTACAGTACTGTACTGTAGCATAGATGGTTTAGATTAGGCTGTTGTGATTAATATTGTGAGATCAAGTGAGTACCATGATTTTGTACTAATTTTTGTTTGTGCTAACCATTCTATAGCAATTAGCATTGCATCAATAAGATTGCAGATTTAGCATATCACTGGATTAGACTACTGTAGTTAAGTGTACAGAAATGCCTCCAAAGAAGAGATTGATTGCAAAAGAAGACAAGCAGCAATGCCCAACTAAAGCGCAATGGACTACAAAAGTTTTGCAGCATCCAAAACCAGGTGGATCTGTTTTTTTTTATTGGCATGTGTGTCAGTGTGAATAGTGATCATAACCAGGCATTTTTTCAGAGGTGGGCAAAGAGCATGTTACATAAGCTCAAAGTGGCGCTTTGAATTTCTATTTTAAGATAGGTAGTGACTATTTCACCGGAAATTTTCAACTTAAAGAGAATAAAACGAGAATGAGAAATATTCATCCGCGCTTTTTTTATTTGCTTTTTTGGGGGTTAAGATTAGGGTTTGGGTTAGGGTTCGATTTGGGAATAGTTTTAGAGTAAGCATTTGAGTTTGTGTTAGATTTGAGTCAGAATTAATAAAAAACTAGATAAAAATTTCCGGTGAAATAAAGCCTTCCTTTAAGATATTGTGGAAGTTGACATGAGGAATATCTGTAATCTGCACAGAGGTCAAAATTAATTTTTTCAACATGCCTGTCGAGCAAGTAATATTAATTAATTATTTGTCCTAGAAGATATCAACTCTTTCGAAACAATTAGGGGTAGTGAATTTGCGGTTGTATAACCCTATTAATAATTTTTTAAAAATGCACACAGAGAAAATCAAATTTTGTGGGATTGTTTTAATGTGACAGAGTAACTGGAGTAAGTTACTTACTAAGTAGCCAATTTTTACTAATGCATTACCAGTACACAATGATTAATTAGAAATGAATAGAGTGCCAGTTCGGTTTCCATATAAAAAACGCTGCTGCACTGACCAGTCTGCCAGTGTTTCCTCTAATTTTTCGCCTCTAGTAAAAATGCCGGAAAAGTTTGAAGTTACAGAAAATTAGATGTAAATGCCAGCGTGTACCGGTACCGCAAACACACTTTGACCTTTGTGTGATCTTGCAAAATAAACAAGCGTGAAGCCATTACTTCCGTTCGAATTTTTTGCTGATGTCTAAGAAAAAAGGTATTTGAGCGTCGAGCTGCAGTTTCTTCAGCAGGTTTCGTCTTACAATCAATAGAAAAACAATGTGGTGCGATTGACACAATGGTCTTTGACGACTTTTGGCAGGAAGTAAAAGCGCCATAAACTCACTAATAAAAACGCTGTACTGTAACACTGACAGATTGTTGTTCGAAAATGTCGAAAAAATTTTGCTCTTTAAGGTAGTACTGGCATTAGCTCTGGTTTCCAACTGTAGGAAACACTGCTGCACCAGTAGCACTGCTTTTAGTTAGCGATTATGTCCATTAGCTGGCTGTTAATGGATGAACAAGTGGTTAGTGCATCGGGTTCAAGTGCAGGGTGTCCTGGGTTCGCTTCTTGGTCTTGGCAAGAAAAAAAATGTTACTTTACCACATTTAAGAATTTTTTTTAGAGTTGGGTTGGGGCATGATGACTCTAGGGATAGTAAAAATTTGAAACTAGAGTTGCTGCAGCAGTGGCTTTAAGCCACTGCCATTGCACTAGGCTCTAGACACTGCCTTAATTTTTTGATTGTAATTATTTTAGTTATTGATTATTCATATTGTCTTACGCTGCAAACACATTTCCATCTGTAATTATCTCAAAATCTAGGATACTGAAGTTTTTTGCTAAAGATAGAGAGCTAAAGATTTTAAAAAAAAAGAAGTAAAATTGCAAAGTTTTTGATATTGCTTTATTGCAACACAAAAGAGTAGTTGGTGAAGAATTTTTTTGCAGTTATTTAAATTGATTCTTGTAAAATGTAAAGAAAGTGGTTGATTTACATTGTGTACCATGGCTTTCAAAAGAATAAGTGAACAAAGAGTAAGCACACATACAGCTCAAGCAGACAGCTCACATGCACTGACGGGGGCAATTTGGATTTCTAGTATTTAAGATTTTCAGTAAAAATTTAAAATCCCAGAATTTAGATGTTTATTATATATTTTAATTGGGAATATAAATTAACTTTTTTAACTAGTTGCTGATCAGGCTAGTGATATCAATTGTTTATACTTGCTCAAGAAAAAATCAACTTGCCTGAAACACTTAGGCATAGTAAATCTAGCGGCTTTACGTTTTTGGAAAAAAAATAAAATGCTTAGAGAAAAGCAAGTTTTGGCACAATTGTTATACTAATGTTATGTAATAGGTGACTTTTATCATAACACATTGTGCCGAAATTCATTTTCTGATAATACGGTAATCATTTTGATGTTACATACCAATAAATACTCATTCACACGGTGTTGCAAAATTTGCTGCAATTAACGTCAACTTCATTTATATACCAGTATCCAGTAATTAGGTATTTTGTTTGCGATAAGTTCTTGCTATGAAATGTCCCATAATGACTCTTAATTGTACGCACAATTTATCAACAGATTCTGCTAAGCATTTGCATGGTTCCAAAGCAAAAATACAAGAATTACTCCAGTCAGAAAGTGATAGCAGTGGTGATGACAAATCTGTATCGCTGTTGCCAGCAAAAAGAGCCAGAAAGAGCAAACAAAGATATTCTCCTGATCAAGACAGATCTAAGATTAAAACAAATTCATTTAAGCGCGCAGTAGATCTGAAGAAAAGAAAAAAAGTCAGTTTCAGAAGTATGGTTTTTTAATTGTATATCGAGAGATATACCAGGACACTTTTTTATCTGAACCATTATTATGTCAGCTGCATGATTTCTACTAATACGTGTAGATTCCTTCAAGAATGAAGTAGGTATTGCAATGAAAAGTGTTCAGATCGTCCAATACTTACCATGCAGTGCTGGTCGGTGATTGGAGGATAAATATGCATTACAAGGAATTGTATTTCATTGCCGCTTTATTCATGTTGATGTTATAGTTCCTATTTTTGCTTCGCTAGCTAATTTTTACCTAAAATATTTATGTTTGCATCAGTGTTCTCAGCAACTTCTTAGCTGACTGACTTATGGATGCCCAAATTTTCTCCAAATGATGTCAAAGCAGTAGAGAAATGTTTACGTGACGTAATTTTGTAGCAATTCAGTAAAAGTATGAGTAGTAAAAGTAAGGATGTTCATTTCAGAATAATTATGTATTCTATAATAATTCCAAATCTTTTTTTCAAAATCCAGAATTCCGAATCCTTAATGGAATCCTAAATCTAAAAATGGCCTTCATTACTATTTTGATATCAGTTTTGCACTTAACTGCTTGACTACTGCAAAACAAAAAAACTCCAATATTTTGTTTCATTTTTAGTGAATGTATAGCAAATACAAGGATTACATCACTCCAATATTTTGTTTCATTTTTAGTGAATGTATAGCAAATACATGGATTACATCACTATAAATCACATGATTATTAGGGTGTTTTGCTCAAGAAAAAGGTTTACTTCAAATAGTGATTTTTTAATCCCAAATTGACTAACTAGATGAATGGTCAAATGTTTTGAAAGATTTTTACGTATTAGCTCCCCACCCCCCCGTTTTTGTGTCGAGGGGGGTCAAATTTATAAAATTGCTATCACTCGGGCCAGGATTATCATACATTGCTGATATTGGTATCAAACGAACTGGAATAGGCAAGTTTATACCCAAGTTTCAGAGGAACTATAGGTCTAGTTTTAACAGGTTTGATACCAGTAACTGATAAGTTGAATACTTTTGTGAAAATAGTACTGTATTTAGTAAGTGTATCTGTGTACAGTGGTACACTGTGCATGTAAAATTGGTAAATGTGTTAAACATGCTGCTTGAGACCATGTTCTATAAAGTCATCGTTATAGTGGAGCTGAAACTGTTACGCACTCTTCCAATATTGGCACAAGTTCTTCGTGATTACTTTTGGCAACAGCATTAGCTTGAAGTCGGCACAGGACCAGCATATCGACCTTTCATTAGTGAAGGTGGTAAGCTGTTTGTCATTGCTTGTTATTGTTTTGAAAAAACATGAGGTGATTGTGTAAATTTGAGTCTTTATTAAGAGAAAATAGGAGAGAAATGTAACAAAATTAAGCAAAAATTCACATTTTTGTTAATAACTTGAAAAATAAGGAAGTTAGACTCATAGTTCCTTTTGAAGTTAGATGTAAACTTGTCCATTCTGGTTTGTTTGACACTAATATCAGCTTGATGTGAAACCCAGAGTTACAGTGGTTTGTAAATTGGACCCCTATCGTTATGAAAATGGGGGGTGTGGGGAGCCAAAACACAAAAATTTTTCAAAAAAATGTTTACCAGTCATGAAGTCAACCTTTTGGCATTAGAAAATCACTATTCAAAAGATATTTGAAAAAAAGATTAAAAATGAAACACCCTTTTGGATATTCTCATTCTGTAATGCTTCATCAGTTTCTCTGAATTTTTCGTTTTCATTTTCACTGTCATTTCTAGTTGTTTTCAGGAAAAGGAAACAGGCACGCAACCAGGGGAGCTTAGGCCTCCTAGAGAAAATCATGCCATTGTAACATCTGAGTCAAAAAGATGCGTCCCAACGCAGTTGATTGGCGCGGTTTAACAAATTTATCACTTGCAGTTTTTCACAACTAAACCGAATTCTAAAAATGGAACCGATTCCAAATAGGATCTGGTTCCAAAGAATTCGGTATTCTGAAATGAACATCCCTAAGTAAAAATCATATTTTTGCAAATTTGTTATCTTAAAGCTATGTTTATCTTATTGCCAATCAGTGTTCCGTCAAATTTTGGATCTAATGCGTAAATGCTGGAAAAGACGCGAAAATGCCTGAAGTTGGTGCGAAAATGTCATCACAAACAACAATGCCGTGTACTCAAAGTTTTGTGCGATCTCAAAAAAAAACAAAGGTCATCGCACACGGATACTACCAAGAGTTTTCTTTATCGGCGTACTTTAAAACAAATAAAACAAAAAAGGTCTTCAGGTAACGTAGTGCATCTTTTTCTGCGACTTTCAATGCATCTGCATCAAGTTTTGAAGAAACAGCGCTGGACGCTGTGCCGGATGAAGAAAAAATGGCGTTGTGTCGGATGCTATAGCCAGACAAAAACGCCGTAATTTCGAAAATCAAAAAACGCCGTCCGCAGTTGCCAAAAAGTAGTGAGAAAATGCTGTAAAAGATTTAGCACTTTTTTGCGCTTACAGGGAACACTGTTGCCAATAATAATTTATTAAATGCTCTTAATCTAACAAATCGTTGAGTGACTGACAAAAATCAGCTTAGAGGAAACAGTACTTGAAATTGTAGTTGACTGTGTTCCCTCTAACTTTATGTCTAATCTGCGAGTGCCCAAATTTTCTTTAAACAATTGTACCAAGTGTCATCTTTCCACAAATTTGTCGAATTTTCTAAAGGTACCGGTATGTTTACTATATTGCCAAGAATTATTTACCCTTGCTCCAACAAATCGCCAATTCGCTGAAAAAAATAGGCTTAGTGGGCTGTGTTCCCTCTAACTTTATGGCTAATCGGCGAGTGCCCAAATTTTCTTTAAGTAATTGTGCCCAAAGCTCTAAAAAGACAATTATGTGCCCTCAATTTGGTACCAATCCAGTACTAAAGTATACCAAATGTCCTATTTTCAGAAATTTGTCAAATTTTCTAAAGCTATGTTTGCTATATTGCCAAAAATAATTTGCCCTTGCTCCAACAAATCGCTGATTCGCTGAAAAAAATTGGCCAAGTGGGAACACTGGTAGTAGATATATATAAGGTGAGATGTGTAACCTTGTACTCTTGGTTTTTGTAACACATTTGCTTATTTGAAAGATCATTCAAAATGAGCGGAATCGGAATTTAATGATTGATATCGAAGAATCCGTTAATATGGATGTGAGTATATCATCTTCATTATGTTGAATTGTTAGTTCATGCAGTGCTAATACAACAATAACACTGATTGTTCTATGAACTGTACAAAAAGGTGTGGACCAAAGATTTCATGAAAGACTGAAAGAGCCATTAGAATCCAAAACACATTATTAGAATAAAAGACAGAAAAATAATAGTAACGTAAAGAAGTCTTTTAACTTGCAATTTCGAAAAAAGCTCTTTCTCCGAAACTGAACTGCCATAGTTTTCAGGATGTGTATAAGGCCCAGTATGAATAAATCGTCGGTGTGGAACTAAACGAGCTTATGTCCTATTTAAATTGCATAGGACATTAGCTACTTTAAGTCCACACTGACAAAATAGTCTTTCTTGCATATATTTATTTACTTGAGGTGTACCTGAATGAAAAGCTAAAATACAACTCACAAAGATCTAAAAACTCAAAGCTTTCAATAATTCTAAATCAAATTGTAAAGAAAAAAGGAGAATCTCTCTATCAATAATGTAGCAAGAGTGGAAGATTAAGGCTTCATGCTTCAGCCCCCTTCATCCAAGTCACTTAAAAAGTTTAACCGAACATGCATGCTTTTAATTGTGCTTTAGACTTGACTAGTAAATAAGGAAGGCCTGAAGGGGCTAGATAATTTTGTCAACTGGGCTTCCCAATCTTGGCAAGTACAGTAGTTTCTTTCAATAGCTTTAGAAACATGTTAAATGACATCTAAACAGCATTAAAATCAGGGATCACGTCTTTTTGGTGCGACCATTTCGGCGCCACCTATTTCGTTGTCGTACGTTTTCTGCACAGATCGTTTCGGTGCCAATTCGGTGCTCTTTGACAGTTCACTTATTTAGGGTTAGGGCTTTGGGTTAGTGTTAGTGAAAAGCACAGAATATTGGCGCCAAAAAGTCGTGGACCCTTAAAATCAGGGGTGGATCCAGAAATTTTTGCTGGCGGGTTCTGGGCAAGACATATTACCGGTACTTTTAGCATGCTACTTCTGCAGTTATCAAATGGAGGTCGAGAGCGGAGCCCCCAGCTACCAGAGGCTATGGATTGCAGATCTAGTATGCTAAACGTATGTCTTGCCCAGACCTCCTCCTGCTAAAATTTCTACATCCGTCCCTGAGTTTTGATCCGCTGCTGAGTGCTTTAGTGAAACTAGCAATTTTAACGACTTTTGTATGATATATCGCATGTTTGCAGAGCCATTTCAGAGAATTTTATGAGTTAATATTATGTGCTACAAAGTCATGTTTCATTTCTTCTGTTTGAGCAAGGGGCCCCAGATCCCCTGAACCCCCTTATGGGCAAAGGAAAGACCTTGCATGTCTTAATTTTATGTTCTACAAAATGATGTTAGCAATTTCTTCGATTTGAGCAGCGGATTCTGGATCCGCCATTGGAAATTGTTATTTTTTTCCAAAAGATCGCAGACATCACCCAGCTGGTGCGGATAAGCCCTTATCTACTTTGATGCCTCTTATCGTGAGACAAGCTTATTTTCATTGAGCTTGGTGTAAATATTTAGCCTGTTTACATGTCCACGTTTCAGGCTCAGTTCTTGGTTCTGGTGTGTACTTTTTGCTGCGTCATGCCAAAAAAAGTGCCTAAATATGAAAACATGCCTACTGAAACGTTTGTCATCAAAAAAACCATTGCCAACACTAAAAGTCTCTGACTTGACTAGTTCTTTGTAATGTTTGGCTTTATTTGGGCATGGTGCAGCAAAAACACAGGCACTGGAACTAAGAATCACGAATGAAAAGTGTACGTGTAAACAGGCTAATTATTTTTGCAGCTTAATACCGGTGTAGAGCTTGAGAATGAAAGCACCCAGCAGGATGTGAGTACTGTGATTTACATTACATTACCTGTATAGATTAGTGAATTAGGAAATTTTGATCTGATTCCTTATTCTAGTTTTCGTTTGGGTTTCTTATGCCTTTTTAAAAATTTTACATACCAGTACCTGTACGTCTGTTACTAATCAATAGATTAGATTTTACGAAGGCACCAATTCATTGATAACAAAGGTGACTTCTTCATTAACCATTTAATTTGTAAAGTCTTATGTTAATGGATTAAATCAACCTTTGTCAAAATACACTTTAACTTAACAATAACAGTTCATAAACTTACGTTAAGTTTTGTTAACATAAAGTTTTTACTGTTAATTTGCCTTTTAAATTGTTTATGGCCAGTGTGTTGTGAAGCCTTCTTTTCTGTAGGTTGAAGTCTGTTGTGAGTCCTCAGAAATAAAAAATTTACGAAACTGGCTGAATGCTGGACCTACTGTAAGTGAACTAATTAGTTGCTAGAGTTGGAAATTTGGTATAATTTTAAGAGTTTTTTGTTACTGGTAACCACCGCTCTTTCACTACCTAAAGTAATTTTTTTTTTGCTGCAAGGACATTTGGTTACTTCATAGTGTCTAATCAGTGTCACTGAAGATGTGTAAAAGTGTTATTTTTTTTTTCTTCTCAAACGAAAAAAATTTCATGTTTTGCAATGCATTAATAAAGATGGATAATTAGGGATGTTGATTAGGAATTGGCATTGGAGATGGCTACTTTTTTTTTTAAGTACACTGCTATCACTTTAGTTGCGACTATTGGTTTAGAGGGAGTAAGCGGAAATGTCTTTCAAAGGTGTAATACTAGGCTTTTTGTGGGCTTAAAAGAATTGAGCAAATCAGATTTAAAATTTGTCATTACCATAGTAGTTTTCACAAGCCATTGCACTTCAAGATTGGCATTTTCTGATGCAGTGCAGAGCAATGAAAATTTTTTATGAAACTTATACAAACTAGATCTGTTAAATGCTTTTGTAGTCTTGAAGCAATATTCATTGCTTAAGTATGAGCTGTTCATATCTTCAAAATGTTACCGTACTTCTAGCTTATTCAATTTTTGCATTATAGAAAAGTGACATGCCCAAAGGTGGACATTCCGAAGATCTATTTGAAAAGACAAAGGGAAAGGACCAAACACAACTTACCTTAACTACCATTGAGTTTGAGGAAATTTTGCATTCACTTAAGGGTATGGTCTTCTAATTAACGTTGTTTTAAAAGTGAAAACAGAATCCAAGTTATTCCCATCTTTAGCATGTTGTTTACTTTTTGAAGCCATCAGCAATCGAATTCAAGATGATAAAGTAAAGGACAAAATTTTGAAAATTACAAAAAAAAAGAAAAATCAGCAGCGTCATTCCCATTATTATTGGTGTATAGTTTGCTTTTACTACTACAGTATAAGCCAATGTTGTTGGGTTTAAATATGTAAAACTGAGTGTAATAACTAGGTTTATGGCTAACAACGATACCATTTGACGATTTCCTACCAGCCCATTTCCTATGTTTCCGTGATTATCAGGGAGTAGAGCAATGACAATTATCACGTAAATATGAAATAAAATCCGATGAGATTCTATATTTCTTAATTTGTCTTCGTATTTGGGTTGGTATGTTTTTGCAGAAATTCCCCGCCTCATTGAAGAATTGGGCAGCATTGCCCAACATCTCAAGAAAGCCGGTAATATCAGGTTATCTCAAGATTGTGACAGACGACCAACTAGTGCAAAAGACATTAGTGCCTTTTTTTGAATTACTAAGTATTTCTTTGAAATGTTTTAGATTTCAGCAGTTTCAATAATTTTTTCAAGGCTTAGCTAAAATTTTCGTATACTCATACTTTTAACTCTCGTAATATGTTTAGAAAAGGTGTGCCGATTAATTACCAGTAGTTTAGTGACTGTGCAGTTAAAAACGTTAAACGCAAAATCTGCTGCCAAATTTCAAGTTTAAATTCAAGTTCAAATCTAGACCCCCCAACTGATCTCGAGTGACAGGCAAAAGTATGAAATCTACTGATTAGACTTGGTCTACACTCTGCGTAAGATGGTGAGTTTACAAGCGTAGTTTTAGTTCATTTCAAGCAGAAGATTGGTTCGCACGGCGTACTGCTTTATCACGGGTCAAGTCAACTGACTGCGAACCAACTAATGGTTACCCGTGATCTTGTGACAAAGTGAGGGCTTGGGCAAGATGGCTCTGGGGATTGTAAAATATTACTATGGTTGCCTCTCTCAGCCAATTAGGGTAATAGGTTTAGCAGTAAGTTATCGTGGACCCGCTTTATCAGCGTACAAGGTGGCAGTTGGTTAAAACAAACTAGAGATAAGCTGGAAAGCTCATGATTTTACAGAGTGTAGTCCGGTTCTTACTTGCAAATGGCCAATAGGGTGTAACGCTACAACCAACTTGCTTACTGGCTAGTGATTGTGGTTTGTAATTTGGCCTAAATTGTCGAACGAAAAACATTCTTTAAAAAAAACTTTTGTTTGAAGAGGGAGGCCTCATTCCTTTTTTTATATCGACACCCCCCCCAAACCAACGATTTCTCATATCTCATGTTCTAGTGGTCATAGAGACGCGATTTTGATGTCAAACGTTGCGGAATACCCAAGTTTATACCTTTCTAACATACTGTAACTCAAAAATGTTTATTTTAGTCATTAAATGAGAAAAAACGTTTTCGACATTGAAATCTTGCTGGTTAATGATATTTATGAATTTTGTAGCCTTCAACAAGGGTGACATGTTTGCTGTGAGGTAAAGTACCACCAGCAATAAATCATTTAAACCATAGATTTTGGTTGCAGACAACATCAGCTCAATAGGGGGTTACTAAAATATACTGTACAGGAGCACAAGGACTGCACAAGAACCGAAAGGATCGCAAGAGCCTCAACCGTTGTGATCCTTTCGGTCCTGTATGTTTTAGTACTACCAGTTTAATACAACGCAGCAATGTTAAAAGTTGTTTTTCCAGCAAAGTTCTCACTGCAATGTTAAAAGTTGTTTTTCCAGCAAAGTTCGAGTTGTCTGCAATTATGTCAAATGCTTTTGTTTCGATCAGGTATAGGTAAATGTGCAAATGATAAGCCTATTATGAGACCTCTAGGTACAAGCTGGCCGAGTTGTTTATGGTATAACATTTAAAATACTCCCTGCTCATTTTCGCAGATTTTTCAAGGCTACGATATTTATCTTATGCACTAATTTTGCAATTAAAAAGTTGCAGTGTCCCACCAGAATATTCTGACCAAAGTGTGTGTTATGGAGCTTACTAAGTTACTACGGTAACTGCGTAGTCTACAAAATGTCATACAAGGATATTATTGGAGACAAAATGAGCTAGAAGTCGGCAAAGGTCCCAGTTTCAATTTAACAGTGTATGATTTTGCAAGCTTTTTGGAGAAAGACATACGCGAGGCATGGAATTTTGCTAATTTAGGAAATACACTGCTATCTTTTCGAAGAATTAAAAATAACATCAAACATAATGTTAATGTTCTTTCTAGTTTAAAAGCACAGCCCAAAGAGAGACGCCAATATCTGAGCTATTTGCGAATTTCGAAAAGCATTGCAATGAAGTGTTTGGTATTTGCTCATGCAAATTATCTTTTGTCCATAATCCCATCATTGAAAAACTATTCTCTGTATTGACTAAAATAAACATTTTTGATTATTTAATGACTAAAATAAACATTTTTGAGTTACAGTATGTTAGAAAGGTATAAACTTGGGTATTCCGCAATGTTTGACATCAAAATCGTGTCTCTATGACCACTAGAACATGAGATATGAGAAATCGTTGGTTTGAGGGGGGTGTCGATATAAAAAAGGGGGTGAGGCCTCCCTCTTCAAACAAAAGTTTTTTTTTCAAAGAATGTTTTTCGTTCGACAATTTAGGCCAAATTACAAACCACAATCACTAAGCATCATTAATATTCAAAAATAGTGATAAAAGTGTTACACCCTAATGACCAAGTAAAAGCAAAAAGCGAACGAATCGATCGTCAATCGCTCAACTCGATAAAATTTTATTGTGTATGTATTTACTGTAAATAGCATTCGATTCAGTTGTTATGTATTAAATGAAATCAAAAGAGTTGTATTTAAAATTTGAGAACGTTTGATAATTCAATACAGAAGTAGAACCAATATTTTGTACAGTGTAGAGTAGATACTTTTTTGATGCCCGTTGAGAGCCGACGACAACAGGTACTAAAATATTCAAATACGCATTGTTATTAATAAATAAGGACATTAAAACATTGAATTTCTGCTCTGATATAGTTTAATTGCTTTATACATTACTTTCGTCTGATTGCAGTGCGTATTCGAACTGTTGCAGCTGTAAAGACTCGGCCGTGCCAGGTAACTGAGTTCACATCTGGGCCCGCTGCTGCATTATTATTGTATCATTGCTTGCAAAACTGAATGAAATCGGCATTATGTCACGTAAACATAATGCGACTTTACACATCCAGCTATTAGATTGTTTGCGTTTTTAGATTTGTGATAGCAATGGACTTAGTGTGGTAAAGAAGGAAATAGTCGGAAGGTGTAATCATTCTACCATGTCGAAATTAGTGAATGATTTGTTAGAAAGTGCCTTTCTGCCTTATCCAAGTAAGTAGGAGTCTGTTACAATCCAGCTGGAATTTGGTTTGGTGACATTTTGAAACGAGTCGATGACCTCTAACATGGCTTTCTCGTGACCAAGCCCCCAAAATGGTTATGCACGTAGCTTTTATGTATCTCTGTCTAAGTGTTTAAATTTCATATTTTCAGTTCAGTTGTTTGCGAGCTATAAGCTAATTAATAAGACTTCAACGCCAATTTGACCATTTTTTTCTTGCTTGCACGCTTCCAATTTTTTGCCAAATGTATACTAAACCTAAAGCTACTTACCTGTTTATCATCATTCACCACATAGGGAATCAGATTTCATTTGCTATCATTTGTTTTTCGTATGAATGGAGAGGTCCCCAAAAGTGTTTTTGTCTCGCGTATTCAAAGATTTCGGCATCCTTAAACAAAGATCTGTTTCACTTCATTAACGTCAACTGCAAAACTTGCACCCATTTTGAGCTGTAATCCTGATTGGAAAATCTTGAGTTCAAATTCTGGACATGTCAATCCAGACACATTTTTAGCCTGTGAGACGCAGGTTCAATTAATTCGATATGCGTTTTGGTTTTTCACAGTTACTACGTATATTCTTGATTAATGTTTCATTGTTTGTGTTAGAGCTGCTTGCCGAAAGTAGCCTATTTGGCTCAAAGGAACGACCCGCACTTGATTCAAAAAAACTCGGAGCAATAAGGGGTAAGGATGGTCAATTACTTTGTTTGCATATTTAGGTTGTTTTTTTGCTGTATGTTTGTTTCTGTAACTGTATTTCTTTTTTTTTTTTTCACAGTACATAAGTACACTAATAAACGATTTGATGAGAGTATGTTATAGATTTTTTTAGGTGGGGCTCAACATGTTTTTATGTGTTGTGTTTTGAAGACCAATGGCATATTTTGCTTTGCTTTCCTATAAGATTAGATAGTACTTTTTCAAGGTTCGTTATCAAGTATTTTACTGTTTTTATATCAGCAAGTGTGCAGACTTCAGAGAGTTTGTGGTCTAGTTGGTTGCATCTAAACGATTGTTTTGGTCAAAAATGAAAAATGTTATATTTTCAAATGAATATAAACGCCAAAGTGGCAAATATGTTTTGAAGTGACTTTCTAAATTATATTCTTCACTACTGCTTATTCTGTAAATTATTTTAGGATACAGAAATATATTTTCAGCCTGTGATGCATCGAGCTTGAACCAAATTAGGAATTATTTTTGGGTATTCAAACCAATTCACTAGCTCAAGACTCAGGAGCGCACCAAGCTTTTGCTAGTCGTGAACCATCATTTATGTAACAAATCAATTTTTAGAGTACGTGAAAGAAAACTTTCCCTTCTTTGTAAGAAGAGGAAAAGAAGACGGGAAACCAGTGGCCTCCTGGGAGGCCGAATTTAACAATGCTGTGCGAAACAAGCTTTCAAATTCACGAAAGCTGCACAGAAAGCTTAGTACACAGAATGCTTAAAAACGTAGCTGTGACAAGTGGTTTCGTTTTGAACATTAACGTTGACCTTTATTAATAGTGAAGTTCATCCTTTTGAACACTAATGTTCACCTTTTTCCAAGTAAACTATAATTTGAAGGGTCCAGGTGCAAAACGATCAAACTACCAAAATCAAGTTTTGGAGAAAATCAAAAATCAAAGTTTAGAACCTCATCACCCAAATTTTAGAGCTATAATTGTTGCGAAAAGTGTGTTTTCAAGTGCTAGGATTATTAGAGAATGCAAATTCGCAATTTCAATAAATTACAAAAAATTTTTGAATTTCAATTTTTTGAACGGCTCAAGCTAGAGTGCTACTTTTTTTTGATATCAGTAGATATTTAACAGACAAGTATTTTGACATAGTTTGGGGGTGCCACCCTCCCGGGGACCCCCCAAATGGACCCCAAAAATCCATTTTTTAACGGCTCAAGCTAGGATGCTAGTTCTTTTTGATATCAGCAGGTATTTAACAGGCAAATATTTTTACGTAGTTTGGGGGTACCACTCTTCGGGGACCCCCCAAAAATCAATTTTTAGAACGGCTTAACTTAGGATGCCAGTGTTTTATGATATCAGCAGATATTTAACAAATATTTTGACATAGTTTAGGGGTGCTACCCCATCCCCGGGGGCCCCCCCCAAATGGACCCCCAAAAAATCAATTTTTTGAACGGCTCAACTTGAATGCCAGTCAGTTTTGAAATCAGCAGATATTTAACAAACAAATATTTTGACATAGTTTGGGGGTGCCACCTCCCCAGGGACCCCAAAAATCAATTTTTGGACGGCTCAAGCTAGGGTGCCAGTGTTTTATGATATCAGGAGATATTTAACTGACAAATACTTTGACTCCACTTTTCTGGAGGTTCCATAATCAGATATTTTTGAATAATTGCTGATTTTACGGTGGACAAAAAGTACTTTTGAGCGTCACAGCATTAGCTATGCGTCGGTCGTTCACTGGGTTTGCTGGCAAACTCCCATCTAGTTGTTTGTAAGCTATTATGTGGCTGAGGCATTTGCCGGTAGCCAGAAGAGATTTGATCTGCAATTAGTACAATGCTATGTACTCTGCATTACAGCTAATTCAACTTTATGAATTACTAGCATTTTTTCAAATTCTGAAAAAACCGCAGATTTAGTGTTCAATACCAATGTTGTAAACAACACATCAAAAATAAAACATTATCACTGTAACACGCATACCCAAAATCATACTGACACTCGATTCAGCCATCCATGAAATGAATAACAAAACTCGTACCATGTGTCATTCATTGTGTACTATACAGGACACAAGTTCAACTCTTAACACTACACTGAACAGTCACACACATTAAGCAGCCTTCTATTGGCATAGTCGGCTGTCAATCAACCATTCTCAATATAATTTTAATCTATGTAAATAACCAAGATTCAAAAATACTGAGAGCAAAACATTACTTAGTTTTATAGCATGGTTGTTCTAATGCAATAAGATCTAATACCACAATTATGATAGGCTACAGACTGAAAGCAACCCTGTGAAAAATTGCCCGTAACTATAAACTAACCTATTGCTGTAGCCATTTCAATGATAATTATTGATGTTAACACACTTGACTGTTCTTAAATAGCCTTGGCGTACTAAATCTAGCAACTTAATTTTAACACAGAACAGCGCCTAGATTTCAATCGAGACAAGTAAAATTTCACACTTCATTGATTTTGCTGAACATTAATGGTTTTGTCACAAAAAAACGTGGAGTTTGATCGTTTTATCCCTGCATACGCATTTTTCAAAGCCGTTTTTTGAGCGATATAAATCGTTTTTCCACTGGAACGATATTTAATGTGAAACTACAGAAAAAACTGCATCGTTTTGTGCAAAAAAACAGAAATCGCAAAAAATGGAGTTTGATCATTATGCACCTGGACCCTTCGTTTGGTTTCCGAAAAAATTCATCTTTGAATTAGCAAAACTCATAACATAAGCATAGCTTTTGTTTGCTTCAATGACTGTACAATTAATTACGAACAGTGAAACTGCAAAATGTTTTCATACCTACTGACTACGTCCACTCCCTAAACCGAATAAGCTGAAGTTTAGTACGTGGAGTTTTTCTATCGCCAACCTAACAATTTGTGGGGTAATGGCTAAATGTAAGTTTTTTTGGGCGAACAACTCTTACCGCTTTACGTGTTAAATTTGCAATCCTGGTTTCAATAACTTGTTTTGTGCCAATGTGTCAATGTGTCATGCTTTTTGACCTTTTCATTCCCGTGCCAACTGGATGCAAAGATAAATACTTCGTGTGTCTAATAATTTTTGGGTGAAGTTTCATAGCGTGGAAACTGCAAAATCTACCGAGTATTGTAGTTCATATGCGACAATGATGACCATATAAAAATGCTTTTATTTGTTTTTTTAAACTTGAACAAGATCGTAGCTGACTTTTCTGGATAAAAATCAGGCTTTTTCTCAGTTTAGAAATTGTTTTGTAGGCTTTAACCGTTCAATTGAAATGCATCAATGTTTTGCTTTGCTATGTTTGTACAATGTACTCTCCCTGATGTTTCAAAATCAAATGAAGTTTGTTTGGTGCTGCCAAAAATTAAAAAAAGTTAAATTTAAGTTTCTTGTCTCACAGCGTTCGACTGATTTGTACGTTTGCATGGATAATGTAAATTAAGTGAGTGTTTTCGTTTCAAATGGCTTTAAAAAGGTCCAAAATTTTCATTCATATGACGTCAAAAATCATGATTATTTAAAAATCATAATAATCATCTAATGCCATGGAACTTCATTCCTAAACCCCATAAAGGACCGAAACCAGACATGTAATCCAGCCAATCAGGGTTCAAGTAGATAGAATACCATTAAGACGGTAGACTCGGCTGTGATTCCCGGTCGGATGAAAGCAAAGACTATAAAAATTGGTATTTACAGCTTCCCTTCTTGACGTTCAGCAGTAAAAGGGACAGTGTGGTGCATGCATATTTTGGTTACGTTTTCTAAGTGACCTAGTGAAATGTAGCTTCTTCGTTCTCATGGTTTTACCACTTGTCTCGATGTACGTCCAATTGTTGCATGCTTAGGACGACTGTCTAGAGGGGTCGGGAGCGAAATCCCGCAGGTATTGTCAAGTTGACCTTTTTACTGCCGTGTCAAGTGGATGCAAAGTTAAATAATTCGTAGTGTCTTTTTTCATTGCTTTGTTTTTTTATTGCTTAAAATTGACGCGAAACGTGACCATATCTGCATTCTGCATGCCTTAATATATTAAGACATGCAGTTTTTGCTGTCAAACAAAGGTTTCAGGGGCTGACTAATGCACCGGCAAATTTTAGGTTAAAGAGAGTAAAACTACAACGAGGAATGTTTATGCGCACGCTTTTCATTTGCTTTGTTTAAGAGTCAAGATTAAGATTAGATTTGGGGCTAGTTTTAGAGAAAGAATTTAAGTTTGGGCTAGGTATGAGTCGGAATTAACAAAAAACTAGATAAAAGGCTTTAAAGATATGGCATTTTTTTGTATCTGTTTTGTTAGGAAAATACTTCGTCTCATCTCAATTCATTTCGGGCTGGCGTCGTCTTTGGTTGAGTAGCAATTAACTATTGATATCCATATACTGGTATATCAAGGCGGTAAATGTGGGATCATTGGTATCTGTGATGAGTGTTCAAATTCGTTTAGTAGTAATACATAATCTTGCAAACGATGTGTCTTGTTTATAATGAGGAGCAATTCGAAGGGCTTTTAATATTAGTAAAAACTGTTTGCATTATTGCAATAATTGGGACGTTACTGTTAGCTATTGGATTTTGGTGAGTCTTGATCAGCACAAATCACTCAAGTGTTCGCATTATTGCAATAATGCGAACACTTATCACAGATCAGTACACTGACGTGGATTTATCTATAAATTACTAATAATACTATAACGTGATACTATTTCCAGTAAATTTTGTATTAATCTACTATACTACTAAAGGCGAATTTACACAGTATCCGTTTTTTTTACGTTTTTGCTTCTTGAAAAAGTATGTGCTTTTTCATCCTTTTTTTATAAGTTCATATCCGCACTAAGTAGACTGTTGTATGTATATAAGGAAAAATTTTGTTCAAACATTTTGTGTATGAACGATAAGAGTGATATTTCAAAATAGAGCTGTACCCCTTTACAAAAAAATGTTTTCGGAAAACTTTTGTCCAGTATGGGACAGTCTGCTTAGTGCGAATATGGACTTAAAAAATGCGGATGAAAAGACGCATACCGTACTTCAAAAGAAGCAAAAAGGTAAAAAACGGATACTGTGTAAATTCACCTTTAAGCGTACGCTTTGCCCATAAATTGTAGTTGATAAGGCTATAAAAGTTTCCTGTAAATTGCCGTTTTACTGGGGCATACTGGAACTTTATTTGCCGTATCGGGTTTTGCCGGTAATTCCTCGTTTACGAGGCTACGTAAATTCCTCGTAAGTAGTTGTGTTATTGCCGCTTTACTGGGATTTAGTATAAATTACGTGGAATTATTGGGATTTTTACTGGACCGGTAAACCTGGATTCACCGGAAATTTACTAGTACTACGGCTTTTCCTGGTAATTTCGCGTTTACGAGGCAACGTAAATTCCTCGTAAATAGTTGTATTATTGCCGCTTTACTGGGATTTATTATAAATTACGAGGAATTATTGGGATTTTTACTGGCCCGGTAAACCTGGATTCACCGGAAATTTACGAGTATCGAGTTTCTATCGCTATTGTAAAATACCGGTAATTCCTAGTTTACTTGGACAAGTAAATTCCCTGTTATTCCTAATAATTCCTAATAAATTTCCCGGTAAAGCGGCAATAACACAACCATTTACGGGGAATATACCGGCAGTCAATGAATCCCGATATTCCCGGTATTTGGCCATTTTTTTTTGTAAGGGTAGGTATACTTTAATAGCGACTTGGTACAAAATTTAGGGCACACAAACATCCTTTTAGAGCATTGGGCACAATTGCT
>CAWYPQ010000524.1:0-15994 GCA_963965965.1 Trididemnum nubilum | reverse complement strand
GCTTTGAAGAGGAGATGGGCCCCGCAAGCGAAATTTTTTTTTCTACCATGGTTTTGCAGATTTATTACGTCACATCCGCATCCTATCCATACTCCGCGCTCACTTTGGCTTGATCCGCTGTATTTACAGGCAAATTAATGCAAGAGGTAGGTTAGCTTATAGGTTAGTGATCACAGGCATATACGCCTGATATATGTTAGCGTATCTAGTTAGCCTAGTATCTAGATAGCGTCTGACAAGTTGTTGTAAGCATCACGGTTAAGCTGTTGACTCGAGTCTGAGCAATTGTTGCTATATTAGGCCTACTAGATACTGGTATAAAATTTAAATAATAGCCTAATATCATACCAGGGATGTCTAATGTGATGGTAGTCAGATAACGATGATGTTAGTGCAATTCAAAGTTTTAATCATGTTATGTATATTTACTTACTATTCGTAAATGGCAGATAATAGCCAAATAGTTGATTTTTTGATACAGAATAGACTAGCTTACAGTAAACAGCGTCACTCTTGCATTCAGTTAATGTTAGTCAGTCGATTCATCTGTTCGATGGTCAGAGTAACTACCGTAGTAAGTAAATTAAATTTCTCCTAAGTCTAAACAAATAGCTTCTGGATTTTGGTAGGTCTCAGTAAGCATAGTAGCCTAGGTGAGGTATGCATAGGTGGGCACAAGTCCTTTAATCGTTAATCCGTTAATAACGAAGCTAACTTTTTTATTAACTTGTTAGTCCGTTAAAAAGTTTTTTCATGTTAACGGATTAAATTAACTTCCGTTAAGTGCTGCTAACGGACTAAAGTAACTTCCGTTAAGTTTTGTTAACTTCCGTTAAGGTTTTATTTGTATCTTGCACCATTCATTCATCGTACCGGTACACACCAGTTTGCTCTGGTAACACTTGTTGCATATTAGCATGAGTTTTATAGAAGAAAGCAAAGAAAGGAGCTCTTTTTTGAGGCAAATAATAACCTGCAGCCTCATTCATTCATTCATTCATTCTTTTTTTATTCTTGACCACCACAACAATAGCAAATGCATGGTAACACAATAATAACACGTAGAGTCAGGAAAAGGAAGTAGCGACACAACGTCAGACGTTAAGACATGCAGAGGATACTGAACACAAAAAAGCGATTTTTATTTGCATGGTTGCTACACCTGTCACACCAGCTCAAAGTACATTGTAGGCCTAATCAATCACAATCATCAACATACACGCAGGCACACAAGATGGAAGTAAAACTAACGACTGGAGTAGTTGTTCGAATGATTGATAAAGAGAAAAGAGAGGGACAGTGACCAGTGCAAGGCCAGGCACGGTTACGTAGGTGGTCAACGGGTGGCGCAACCGGCCCAAAACTATGTTTAGCTCAACGGAGCATGGTGAGGAAAGAAAAACCACCCTGAAAATGAAACCTCACCGGGTCCGGAAACCCTTTCAAGTAGCAGCTGGTCATAGCATCAAGACAATAACAATTCTGCATAAGCTGGTCAATAGCATTAAGACAATAACAATAACAATTGGCCTCAGCCTCAGAGGTCTATTAGTTATTGCTGTTCCCAATTTCCAAAGATTTTCAGGTCGCAGCTTCGATTGTGCATTCGAACTTGTTTTTATCGTAAAATTAGATTAGACTGTAAAATGTAACTACCAAAACACAAAAAGACCACCAGAGCAATAAATTTTTTCTTACAATCAGCTCAACAGCGTCAATACATGTTCTAGAAGCGAGTGAATAAAAAAGAAATGTAAATTCCCGCAAAATGTTAACGGATTAACAGACTTTATTAACTTCCGTTAATTAAAGCTGAAAATAACGAATTAACGTTAACGGAAGTGTGATGTTTGTTAACAAACTAGTGGTTAACAAAGCTAACGTCTTGCATTAACTTGCCCACCTATGGAGGTATGATATAGCCATACAGTAGTAAGGGGTTAGGTTGAGAGTTCACTATTCAGTTCAGGGTTACCGGTTAACGTTGGCGTACTTACCGATTCTGTGCTATGCCAACTACACCATCCTTGAGATATTATACTTCGCTCTCGGTTTTGGCTTGATGTGCACTGTTAACATCAAAATGTTAAGAAGACCTAGGGCTATGTCAGATGTGTAGGGTAGGTTTATTTTGCTGTTTACATATTTTAAGGTGTTGAGCCTGAGTTAATTGTGGCAATTTCTTGATAGTGTAGACAATGGTAACGCCAAATTTACTACTGGTACTAGCTACTTCTACTGGTACATCTCAGATTAAGTAGCCTAAATCGTTTGTCTCTAACCTGCTCATAGAAAGTTTAGTACCCTAATTTTTTTACACAATAGGTATTAGATTGTTGAACTTAAGAAATGTTCACATGTTGTACTCTATGATTATTCAACATACAAAATTGTGTTGCAGGCATAAAATGTTATCCAGCATAGTATACAAGTAGATCAATTTTTTGATATGCCCATGTTGTAGTCTATTTTATTTTTAAAACGTAGGTATGTTCTGTTGTGGTGATCTGTGGTAACCAGTCCAAACCATTTGCAATTATTATAGATTCCTGTTCTTACCATTAGTATGTGACCTATGAAGACGGAAAATTGCATTTCTTGTGTAGAGTATGGGCAGGCAATGATATCCTGTACAATTTATTGGCAAGAAAAAAACACTGATTGTGTACATGCTTAACAGTAAACAAAGAAGCTATAAGGTTTGTTTGCCAAAGTTTCAAGAAGTATCAAGCATCCAGCATCTGTACTACATTTCAAGGATTCTTCCAATCATCTTTTGTATTTGTGCTTACTTTTCAGTCAAAGCCTACTAACAATCGAATTTGAAAAACATGACTGCTCTAACACTTCAGAGTTTTGGTCATAGCAGTTCAAAAGAAGCCTTGTATGCAATCTTAAATTGATTTTTTGTGGAATTGTGAACATGGACTAATGAAAACTTTGGTTTTACCAACTGGATAGTGCATCAGTATACCAATACAGAGTTTGCAGCTTATGCAATAGTGATATACTGTATGGATTGGGTTTGTTTCAGCTGGTAGGTAGGTGTTGTTTTTAGGTAGCAAAGTTCATATTTAGTCCTTTAATACATACCGGTATTTAACAATTTAGCGTATTATATAGGCAGAGGCTGCTGTTACGTTAGGTAAGAAAAAGAAAATCGCTATTTTAACCCTAACCCCAACCCTAAACCTAACTTTAACCCTAGGTCTAACCCTAACGATAATCCTAACCCAAACTCAAAATCTAACCCAAACCCTAACGATAATTTAAAAAACAAAAAAGAGTAAATGAGCACTCACTCTTTACTCTCTTATTCTCTTCATGGGCGTTACATAACGTAATGCTAGCCACTTCGTATTATATATTATGTCTTATTAACAAAATAATGGGATTTAAATTGCATCATGGTTTGAAAGCGTTCGCAGTTTTTTACTGTTAAAATGGTCTTGAAACAGTAGTTAATTTGTTGAGGTATATGATCAATGACTGCTTATTTACATACCTAAAAGAGATTTACTTGGAAACTTTGAGGTTGATCAAATAGCAAATTACTGAATGGTTTATGATGCAAAAAGTATCAAAGTCACCCTTAATCACAAATTGCAGAAAAGGACCACAGAAAAAAATCTGGTATATAAAGTCTTTTCCAATTCAACCTAGTTTGTTTTTTTAGTGGGATTTCCCAAGCATGACGTTCTTGTTAGAGCACTGTTGAATCGAATGCTGACATCTTGATTTGGTCTTCTTGGAAATTTTTGGTGGCATTCCTGCTCCATGCACTCTTCTACCCCGGCTGATATTTGATCTTCTTGCTGGAGTTGTTCCAGAAATGGGAATCTGAATTGAGGTAGATAACCTATGTTGCGTTGATGTTTATTGTGCATACTTTGGTTTTATTTTTGAAACAGTTGTAGCCAGAGATGGCTTTTGTTAAACGTGTACAGTGCAGTATTAAATTGAGAATCTGCAGTGATTTTGTGAAAGTTATTAACAAATGACTGTAATGCTGGTCCATGATATTGAAGGTTTGTCTTGCACTTTTCAATTACCGGTATGGTCTGAAAGCAGTGTGAGGCATGATTGAGCAGGTCTTAATGCACGACATTAGTATCTGTCTTTGCTTGTAGATACTGAAGGAAGACTGTTAACAAGGCATTTCATCAAACTAAAAAGTTCTTAAACTTTTTGATTTTGTTATTAAACACACTTGATTGATTGTATAGTCATTGAAAAGATTATATGTATCAAAGGTGCGTTTAGACCGGAAACAGCAAAATGCCTAAATTGCACTTTTGCAATGTTTGCTAGTCTTCATGGGGGACATACGCAACAATTTGTGAACGCTGATGTAAACAAACATTCACCAACTTAAATCTTTTATTTATTTGTTGTATTATGCAGAAGTGTGTAATGAGTTGGCGGGCCCATCTTTGCATCATTGAGCCTGGACAATGCACCCTTCAAAGAAATGTTGCACAGATGGCAAGTGGTTGGCAACACTGTGCCAATTTCACTGACCCAAGATTTGAACCTCAGACCTCACGCTCCAGAGACGAATGCGTTAGCGTTCGATTAACTAGCATCAGCAAATAGTCCCCAAAGTAGCTTTGCATCAAGTCTAACTGCCAATTTGCTGTGCTTATTTGTATTGTAACTTTTAGTTGATCAGCTATAGATCACACATACTAAAGAGACATTCTAATTTATGTAATGGTGACAGAATTAGTGTCGCAGTAATACATACTTACTGATATTTGGTAATTTTTTTTGGCAGTTTATGCTGGTATGAAAAGTTATACTGTGGTGTGAAAAGAATTCTATGAATGATGATTTCACTGGAAATTTTTAAGTTAAAGTGAGTGAAATAAAAATTTTCATTATTCATCTTTGCATTTTTTGTTTGCCTTTTTTAAGATCATGAAGAAAGTATGTCAACAAGCTCACATGGTCTTATGTCTGTCCTGCGTTGAAAAACTGCTGCGACTTTGAAGCCAGTATATGTCTGTGGTTGTTTCGGGCATGGGTTGGAATCCCTTCTGTAGGCATTTTTCTAACAATCAGAGGCTGATTCAGATTGTGACTTAATATGTCTTATTTTCGTGATTTTTTAAGGGTTAAGATTTGGGTTAGTTTTAGAGTGAGTTTTGGAGTAAGAATTTGAGTTTGGGTTAGATCTGGATCAAAATTAATAAAAAAGTAGACAAAAATTTCCAGTGAAAGAGTCTCGTCCGAAGAATCATTATTTGACTTAGGTTATTGATAGTGTTGTAATGCCATGCCAAACTATCCCCATCCAGTTTAAGTTTTTTTGTTTGGTTTCACCTAGAACTTTAGCTGAAATGGTATCAAATTAATGCTAACTTTGGCAAGGTTTCCTGGTTTGACGCTTGAATATATATGCGTCAGTTGTTTCTTTTTCTTATTAGTTGTTTTTAGAGCTGAAGGTAAATCAGACTGCACTAATTATCTCCACCACTTTTTCAAAAAACAAACTTTAACTGCTTTTCAACCTCTAAAATTAGTTTTTGTTAGTCTTTTTCGAACTCTGTTTGCAATCCTTAACTGTTAAATGCAATGGAACATCGAAGTATACATTTTTACAACTCATTTTGTTTTTAGAGAAATCTGACCATGGGATCCAGCTTCGAAATACAACCGCTATTCGAAACATTACTTCAATTGCTTGCAAGACTCTGCAAATAAACATTTAACTGTCCAAGCATCATTTTTAAGATGTACAAAAAAAGAATTTTGGAACAGAGAAGTTTGTGAAAATCATCTAATACGAAATCTGATCCTTGTGCAACAAGACACTCATTAGCGTTTTTGATAAAACCATCTTCATAGTTACGATAACTCTTTGTATTATTCCTGGCAACAAAAGAGACATTAATTTTATGCCTACTTGTTTTACAATGGTGAATATTACATGCACTATTTAATCAGTTAAATTTGTTTATTTATTTATTTAGTTTTAATAATTAATGTAATATGCTTTTCAAATTTTGCTGATTAATTTAGTTTGGTTTAGTTGCAGACAAATGCTGTGATTGAAGTATTCACTACGTCAGTATTTGTATCAGAATTCTTTATAGCAACGTACCTATTAGATCGCACTTAAATTTTTTTTTTAAGTTTTTTTTGCTAGTTAAGTATTCATAAGCAAAGCATAAATTAATATGTCTGAGTTTGAAGTGTTTAAATAATGTTGTGTGTTTTTTTTTCTGCAAGATTTCTTCCTTGTTCATAGAGTAAATGCTTTTGCATGTTGGCTTTACTTGCCCTTAACTTTTCATAGACTGTAAGGCTGTTTTTACACATCTGCGCTTGACAACCACCAGAAACAAAATTGTGAAATAATTTTTTTTAAGTTAACAAATATGTGAGTATTTGACTAATCGTTACTTGTTTTAAAGTAATTAATGCAGGCGTTGCGTAGACTAGATACCCATGCAAAAGTTCGTTATTAAGTTATGAGGATGTGGTTTTGAAATGACAAGAGCTTTTCTCAAAATAGCCATTGTGTCAGTCATAACAATGTTATGAGAAAGCGGGATACTAGCGCTAACATAACGCTTTTTATTGCTCTTGGTGACAACGATTTATCGCTTTAAAGGTTTTGTCACAAACCATTGTTATTCTGAGTAAAATGTTCATGCCTTCGAAGCAATTTCAATCAAAGCAATTCTCGAGTTTTGTACCACCAGTCTACGTTTCAAATATTACTACTCTACAATATTTAGATCTATGCGATTTCATAATTAAGTAGCATAAACGTTCTCGACCGAAGTGATGTTGCTTTAAATCTAGAATTTGATGAGAGGTTGTAGACTAGACGAACGCGTTTAATCTCTCTGGATGCGGATTCTAAATCTCGTTGCAATTATTAGTTTTCCCTTGGCATATTTTGTTATTCGCTTGATCGCGCTCAACAAAATTAAACTAAAACAAATATTAATAATGCAATTAGGAACAGGAATGTGGAAGCACCGCTTTGTTAATTGCTTCCACCTTCTTTACACGAACTTATGTTTTGATCTGAAATTGTTTCAGTCAACTTTTTTTTAGGATTTTTCATAAACGGCTTATGTTCAGTATCATCTAGACAGACTCATGGAACAAAAATGTCGTTACTTTGTTTGTTTTTATTTATTTTTTTGGCTGCACACCAGAGACATGCAATAAGACGCTTTTGCGTGGAGCCTATATGGCTCGAGGTTTTAGATTCAACATAAAAATAGCTTGTCTTTAATCATTTATGCTGCATATCTGTACATGGCTGTAGTTATGGGTGAAATGAATTTTCAACGGTCGGAGAATTTTTCTTAAAAATAACTCGTTTTTAGGTAATGTAAATTTCAACTTTAGTGGCAACGTCCATTTTCTGCACAGCAAAATAACCAACACTCATTAAGAAGCTTATTCTGCTTCGGGATATACTCTGATTATTAGAACAATCTCATAGTTACAGTCACCGTCGGTCAGTGGTGTAAAGTAACGAAATACTTGAGTAGATTACTCAAGTGGTTTTTTCCAGCAGCGAATATTTCTTGAGTAGTTTTTTAGTAGGTACTTTTTCTTGCTTACTTATAGACTGAAGTAACGCTATTTAAGTAGTATTTTGTATCAGAAAAGTACAAAGTACTGTGATTTTAAGTTAGAACCTCAAATTCGGCAGAACGATCGACTTTTCTACCGGCAATTGTTCAGTTCAGCCAAGTTAGTTGTCTTTTTCTCCTTTTGCGGCTGGCTACTCTTGCGTCAGAGGTCAGACCACCACAGCGACTTTCACAATGCCTATTTTCTACGTGTGCGCTTACGTATCACATCCAGTCTGGCGAAAATTTGTTTAAGATGGTTTTAGTTTCACGTTCGTTGTTTGGTATCTGCCCTTCGCCTCATACTGGCATAGATGTTTGTTTATTCTATTAAAAGTAAATCATGAAAGAGTCAAACAGAGATATATAGATTTGCCAAAAATGTGTCCTTTGATTACTTACCGTCCTTTGATTACTTGATTAATATCGCTAAATTCTACAGTGTGAGTTAAAAATCGCACACCATATATGCAAGAAACATTATCGTGCAGTACTGTAATATTTATTGTTCAATGTAATTACAAAATCTTTTTAATATGATGATCAATTTCGTCCCATGGAAACTCAGACTATGTAGATGGGCTATCTGCAATAGATTTAGTGACGTAATGTTTATCAGGCTTCTGCCTGCCTTCACATATTCTGAAATAAATTAAATTTAAAAAATCCGCAATAAGTTTGATTAATTAAATCCAAAAAAGGTTATCGCAGAATATACTGAAATAGCTATGGTACGTAACTTTTAGCCCACCCTTGAGTATACTGTACACTGAGAAGGCACGTACAACGAGTTTTTTTAATTTAAGCATAATTAACAATAACAGTAAATGAGTATTTGAGCCAAGATGTAATAAAATGATTCAAAGTAAATTCTGCGTGGCATGATATTCAAATCTCGAAGTCTAACAGTTGTTGTTCTTTTTGATTAATTGTCTTGAATATAATAAGAAACTTGCCAAGTTACAATTAAGAATTCATGACTTATTGAGAGAGGAGGGGTTATAGAAGACTAAGCGCTTTGTGGCAGTGATGTAAAGGTAATTGGCCAGTTGTGATATGTCGAGTGAATAGTTTCTGTATTTTGCTTGAATACTTTCAGAAAACTTGTACTCGAGTACTTTTAAAACTACGTTTTTACTTTTACTCCAGTCCTTTTTTGGTCAGTACTTTACTTCAAGTAATTTTTTGTCAGTAACGAAACTTTTACTTGATTACAATTCTCGAATACTTTTTACACACTGGTTGCGGTCCGTTATAAGACGTCCATAACTTTATAAAGACTAAAAACGTGATCTTGTTTGGCTTACAATTATAAAAAAAATACAAATAAAAGTCCAAAAAGCTTTTCAGTTGTAGTGAATGGTCGTGACTGTTGGTTAACTTGTAAGAAAATCTAGATATAGAAAGACATTGATAAACGGTAAATTTTTGAATTGATAGTGGGCTAGCTGGCCCTCGATAAAAACAATAACTTTTCGTCGCAACTAGTAGTTCACTCACAAACTTGCGATCAAGCGTTTAATGTGTGGATGAAGGGTGCACATTTATTGTTTCAACTTTCGCAACTAAGAAATACAGTTTTCACATTTCTGCATAGCAGACTGCCACACTATGCTTACGGAGAAAAAAATTAATGACGAGTTTTTCATGCAATCAACAATACTATAGCGACCCCTGTTTTTCTATGCTTTTATGAATTTGTTTCTGCGATGTGATTTTGTTTTTAAAAATTCTTAAATATACGGTAGCAGTTTTTCAGATTGAATGTGTTATAAAAAGTAAACAGCAAAGCCCGCTCCTGGTTTATATGTGTCTTATTTTTAGGCGGAAGCAAATAAACAGGCTTTTCTTTTACTCAAAATGATCTTAAGTTTTTGTACTACTTGAAAATGACGTCTTAATCAATATCCCTATTTACGCTTTCACCAGAGAACATATTAGATGTTGCCGTTGGTCCATCTTGTACATTGTAGAACTTGATTGTGTATACTGCACAGCGCAGCCGTCCTAAGAAAATTAAGTGGGTTGGTGTAAACCTGCTGCATCGACAAGTTTAGAGTAAGGTCTGGGGGTTTCAGACCTCCTCCAAATTGTTGTCTGCGTCAATTTAAGTCATATGTCCCATGTGAAAACAGAAGACATGAATTGCATGAGCCAATAGCTATGCAGTAATTCAAGCTACTTCAACAATTGTTGGTTCAACTCCCACCAGCATCCTTGGTGCTTCCTTGGATGAGTACATGCTTAGCTTTATCGCTGTTGTTTCTAACGAGCAGTAAGAAGCAGCAAAAATCTAAATTCATCCATACTATCAATCATTCTCAACAACCTACTCTGCAAAACTGAACAAATCGAACCGAAGCAAACCGGTATCTCTAATTTTGTTTATTGAAATGCAGAACTGATGCAAAGAATGAAATGAACGGAAAAGCATAAAATGAAATACTTGTAAAAACTATTGACCGAAAAATCACGACAAACGCTAAAAAAAGTATCACCAAAGTCCCAATCAATTAATCCTGATAATCGCATAAAAAAAAATTATGAAGCGGTCTGGAAGCTGTTTTTCATCTAACTCGGTAGTTTCCAAAGTGGGGTCCGCAGACCTTTTAGAGTTCTTGAACCACTTTCGGATGGTCCGCAAAACAAATTTGGTAAAGCGTTACTTGGCTCATAGCCTAATAATTTTGCTTCCCACTCCTTAGCATTTGGGAGGTACGCAATCTGTGCTTGCGAGAGTTATTTTGTGCTTCCTATGCGTTCGTTGCGATTACACTACCCGACTCCCCCATGGTGTCACAGAGAGAAAAGTTCAGTTCATCGGTGGCTAATGCTATAGATAGCTACTTCTGTGGCGTAGCAGAAGCTCAGGCTTTTTGTATCTGTGTTAGTGAAGAAAGGAGTGGGCGTCTGGAAGTAACTGCACCCATCCCATTAAACTTCGTTAATTACTGTACATTTGCGCTCTGTGTAGGCCTATTTTTCACAATACGGTACATTGATCTCGTAGTTGTGATGGACAAATTTTAAGCTTTGTAGATAAGGCAGCCAAACATTTAAAATTTGCATGGGGACTGCTGTGAATTTTTTTAGTTTGGGAACCACTGATCTTACTTAAAACCAAAATGCCTTTGTACGGGTTAACACGCTTTACGTTGTAGCAAGACAGAAACATAACTGAGCCCACCGCTGCAAAAAAAAGACAAAATAGGTGGAGCCTACCCTTGACGACACCATTGATTTAATTGTAAACCATAACTAGATCATTTATATTTCAATTATCAACTATAAGTAGGGTGTAAGTGACTTTGATGACCGTACGGTTTTGTTCGTTGTCTCCCAAGTTTTTGTATTTACCTGCGGTGCATTTAAAAAGTTGATGTAAATAAATATGATATTGCACAAAACTAAAAATCCTTATCCGCTCATTCCATCATCTTTTGTGGTAAGTTGTGCCTTCGCTCAGGGATATCGAGAACAACCATGCCTAAATCCTCTTTCTTCTATCCTCCTGATGAACTCTGCTATTTGAAAAACACTGGAGAGGCCATTCAGGCGAATACAATGCACAAAATTTAGTATTTCATTCGTTTTTCGTCTCTATCAAACGATAACTGCGCACGATATAACGATTTTTTATCACCTTGAACGCATTACTTGGCGCTTAACGCCAAAAGCTCGAATAATTTCAGAGTGGAAAATCTATTTAATAATAATAATGTACCGGTTCAGCACAATTTTGCGACGGTAAAATTTAAAAATACAATCGTCCATCATATCAAATGTATAATACCATCGTGCCAAATATATTCCATGGACAATGTGAGCCAACTCAGTTCAGTACGGAAGAAACAGAAGTTTCATTTAGTAGCATCCACAATAAGTTAGCAATAACAAATATCCAGAGTCAAAATTAAATTATCCAACACCAAGCAGTGCCGTCACCAGAGAAAAACAAAGTGGGGGCGCACTAGCCAAAAGTGAGGGGGCACTAAAATAGACTGAACTTGCAGATAAAAATTGAAATTGTACGGCTACAAATTATGGGCAATTTTTAAAAATCTGTAATCATGTCAAAAAAAAGGCATATACGGCCAGCAGCGTTTCTTAGCTAGTTTCGTCAGCGGCCTATAATCGCTTTAAAAATCTACTTGCAGCCGTGAATGCGATCAGACGCGAAACCAAGATTTTGCTAAGAGGCGGGAATTTAAACTAAAAGTAAATCTTTTCTACAAAAGTTGTCGAATTTAGGCTCCATGCTGAGCAAACAAATGTAACTCAAGTGTGTTACAGATGAGATCCTGGGGGCGGATCCCCAGCCGCTGGGCGATTTTGCAGCAAAAATAGCAATTTTAATGCCACTTTAATCACATTTCGCTCGTTTTTGAAGTCATATGAGTAATCAAAGGGCACAAATTTGGAAGTCATTTAAAGAATTAAATTCCCCTACCCCTACAGGCCCCCTTACTTCAGGTCAAATCCAAAACACGTTCTAACACTCGTACCTTGAGGTTAAATTGTTTAAGTGACTTGGCTAAAGAGGTGAAGTCCCATTGGCCTCTTATCTCCTGAATGCGCCATTGATTGCGACCTAAAGACATGGCCTCAGAGAGAAAAATTTCCAGGGGGTACGAAGGTCGATACCGGGCCCCCAAGCCTTATTGGGGGCCCATGCCATTAAATCAATTTTTGTCGGATGGGTTTAGACTGTAGATCTTTATTTAAAAGTGAGGGGATAACGATATTCCCATATAGTTAGGACCTATGAAAAACACAACTAGACATAAAATTGCTTTAAATCCAGCTAGGGGGTTTGGAGGAGCGCTTTGAGCTCCCCAGTGGGGTTCGGGGCAGAGTCCCGGAAGCTTTAGCACTTTTTATGTTTCTCGAGGGTAAAATATAGCATTTGATCAACATCCCAGCACCAAACTTGCTTAAATTGACAAGCAGAAAACGTGATATACATGAAAGAAAGTATGTGAAGTGGGGGATGATGACATGCACACAATATTATACAACACAATGACTTTATTAATGCAAATCCAAATATTTTACTGATAAAAGTTTTAAGACGTCATCTGCAATCATAGACTTCACAAACCCAAATACCTATTAAACTCATACAGATAGAGTGAATTGCTTAATGATAGTAGTAGAGTATGTCAACTTTGACTCTGCTCTCTGAGGTTGAAATGCTTTTGGATCTCTAAAAATTTACGCTCTCGTACATTGTTATACCATAGAATTAGCGCTCTCAAGTCAGAGAAATGTAACAAAACGTTGACTTTGGTGCAAGTGTATGGCCTTTGATACATTTTCCTATTTTTTTAATCAAATCGGCCACTATTGGATGCCCTAAAGGCTGTGTAGCAAAAATAGCGACCAATTATCAGTACTGAATAGGCTGACTAATATTTTTGCAGTAAGCAAGTTTGATTACGGTGGTATGGTGCGATACCAAAACTTAAGGAGGAAACCGGAACTCTTCCGGGCCCCTAGAGCCCGGCCCCCCCTAGGCGTGGGCCCTGGTACGATGTACCCCCTGAACCCACTCTCGCAGGCCCTGCCTTAAGATCGTGAGTGTGCTAAAAAAACAAAAATAGTTGGTCTTCTTAAAAACGTTTTCACGTACTGTTTCAGGTCATAATTACTAACGAAGCACCGGAAACGATTCCGTAGGCTTACATCTTTTTTCCGCGACACATCCGTGAAGGCGTGTTAATAAGACGGGTTACTGCATCACGATTATTATAGCAGTCGGTTGGCAGCTATTTCGCAAAAAATCGAGCAAACGTCCAATGGTAATTATGTTTGAACATTATTATTCCTTTTTCCATCATTGTCTTGTCGTTAAAAGAGATATTTAAAAACAGTATTTTGAGTAAACTGAAATGGGGGGCACAACCAGCTATTAAGGGTGCACGGCTTCCTGGCCTCCCCGTAGCGACGGCACTGACACCCAGCAACATCAAAGTTAGTTAATCTTAAACAAAGTAATTTTAAACCAAAAAAGTGCCATATTTACGAAAAAATAGCAAAATATTTTAAGTTAAGACTAAAAGCAGTAAAATATACAAGCCAGGCTAACTGTGAGAACAAACATTATGACTTCGATGTTATCCTACATTAATTTAAAGCATACATTTTCTGTTAAAACATACATAACTGTTTGAAACAATTAGCAGACACTTTACATTCACAGCTGGCACATAAATTAGCCTAATACAACTAAACCAAACTAAATTAATCAGCAAAATTTGAAAAGCATATTACATTAATTATTAAAACTAAATAAATAAATAAACAAATTTAACTGATTAAATAGTGCATGTAATATTCACCATTGTAAAACAAGTAGGCATAAAATTAATGTCTCTTTTGTTGCCAGGAATAATACAAAGAGTTATCGTAACTATGAAGATGGTTTTATCAAAAACGCTAATGAGTGTCTTGTTGCACAAGGATCAGATTTCGTATTAGATGATTTTCACAAACTTCTCTGTTCCAAAATTCTTTTTTTGTACATCTTAAAAATGATGCTTGGACAGTTAAATGTTTATTTGCAGAGTCTTGCAAGCAATTGAAGTAATGTTTCGAATAGCGGTTGTATTTCGAAGCTGGATCCCATGGTCAGATTTCTCTAAAAACAAAATGAGTTGTAAAAATGTATACTTCGATGTTCCATTGCATTTAACAGTTAAGGATTGCAAACAGAGTTCGAAAAAGACTAACAAAAACTAATTTTAGAGGTTGAAAAGCAGTTAAAGTTTGTTTTTTGAAAAAGTGGTGGAGATAATTAGTGCAGTCTGATTTACCTTCAGCTCTAAAAACAACTAATAAGAAAAAGAAACAACTGACGCATATATATTCAAGCGTCAAACCAGGAAACCTTGCCAAAGTTAGCATTAATTTGATACCATTTCAGCTAAAGTTCTAGGTGAAACCAAACAAAAAAACTTAAACTGGATGGGGATAGTTTGGCATGGCATTACAACACTATCAATAACCTAAGTCAAATAATGATTCTTCGGACGAGACTCTTTCACTGGAAATTTTTGTCTACTTTTTTATTAATTTTGATCCAGATCTAACCCAAACTCAAATTCTTACTCCAAAACTCACTCTAAAACTAACCCAAATCTTAACCCTTAAAAAATCACGAAAATAAGACATATTAAGTCACAATCTGAATCAGCCTCTGATTGTTAGAAAAATGCCTACAGAAGGGATTCCAACCCATGCCCGAAACAACCACAGACATATACTGGCTTCAAAGTCGCAGCAGTTTTTCAACGCAGGACAGACATAAGACCATGTGAGCTTGTTGACATACTTTCTTCATGATCTTAAAAAAGGCAAACAAAAAATGCAAAGATGAATAATGAAAATTTTTATTTCACTCACTTTAACTTAAAAATTTCCAGTGAAATCATCATTCATAGAATTCTTTTCACACCACAGTATAACTTTTCATACCAGCATAAACTGCCAAAAAAAATTACCAAATATCAGTAAGTATGTATTACTGCGACACTAATTCTGTCACCATTACATAAATTAGAATGTCTCTTTAGTATGTGTGATCTATAGCTGATCAACTAAAAGTTACAATACAAATAAGCACAGCAAATTGGCAGTTAGACTTGATGCAAAGCTACTTTGGGGACTATTTGCTGATGCTAGTTAATCGAACGCTAACGCATTCGTCTCTGGAGCGTGAGGTCTGAGGTTCAAATCTTGGGTCAGTGAAATTGGCACAGTGTTGCCAACCACTTGCCATCTGTGCAACATTTCTTTGAAGGGTGCATTGTCCAGGCTCAATGATGCAAAGATGGGCCCGCCAACTCATTACACACTTCTGCATAATACAACAAATAAATAAAAGATTTAAGTTGGTGAATGTTTGTTTACATCAGCGTTCACAAATTGTTGCGTATGTCCCCCATGAAGACTAGCAAACATTGCAAAAGTGCAATTTAGGCATTTTGCTGTTTCCTGTCTAAACGCACCTTTGATACATATAATCTTTTCAATGACTATACAATCAATCAAGTGTGTTTAATAACAAAATCAAAAAGTTTAAGAACTTTTTAGTTTGATGAAATGCCTTGTTAACAGTCTTCCTTCAGTATCTACAAGCAAAGACAGATACTAATGTCGTGCATTAAGACCTGCTCAATCATGCCTCACACTGCTTTCAGACCATACCGGTAATTGAAAAGTGCAAGACAAACCTTCAATATCATGGACCAGCATTACAGTCATTTGTTAATAACTTTCACAAAATCACTGCAGATTCTCAATTTAATACTGCACTGTACACGTTTAACAAAAGCCATCTCTGGCTACAACTGTTTCAAAAATAAAACCAAAGTATGCACAATAAACATCAA